>JAAAKL020002359.1:0-26424 GCA_010016065.2 Carybdea cf. marsupialis auct. non (Linnaeus, 1758) | reverse complement strand
CTTTCATTTCCACTCCTGAAATTTCACCTATATCAACTGCAGGATCTGCGTCTTCTTTTATTCTTTCATTTATATATGTGTATATATAATAAACTAAAAACCTCTATGTGTTAATGATGTTTTGAACTTTCGGTTGACAAAACCCTTAACCTGGATATTTGCTTTTTAGGTACGAGAATCAGGATACCATAGTTTTCGTTTATACACTCGTATCGCCACACCCTATACCCCCCACTTGCGATTACATGATGTAATAATACTGCCTTCCTTAGCTTCAACTTTTACCTCTCTTTCTATAACGCTCTCCTCCTATTCAAAACTTTCGAGTATAGACAAACTTTTGCAAGTTGTTGCACGTTGTTTATTTTCCATTTCTAACCGTCGGCAGTGACTGCCAAGTCAAGCAGTTTGATCGATCCATTAATTCATTGACCGGTTGATTCATTCATAAATCTATATAAAGTCCGCCCTTCATTCAATCAGCTAGTCAGTCAAAAAGCAAGTAACTTTATCAGTCATGAATTCATTCCTTCACTCAGTCAGGCACTCAGTTAGTCACTCAGTCCCTCACTCATTTATTATACCCTTTTCGCAGCATAACATATACTAAGATTGATGTACCTTGGTAAAGGTGGTATTGAGGATGCTGATGGTGGCGGAGGGGTATCCTCTTTGAACGTGACTGATACAGTGTCGAATGTTGATGCTTGCTGCAAAGGCTCTGTCTTAACTGGCTCTGGAGGCGGTGGTGAAACTTTAATTGGCTCCTGCGCAGGTGGTGGCAACGGCGTTGGCTCTTTAATAATCCTTGCTGGTTCAAGTACTACCGGCATTTCACGATTTTCCTTTGGTGCAGCAACTGCCTTTGGAGGCACGTTCAGCTGTGGTTCTGGTTCCAGTTTTTGTTGCAGTGTTTGTGCAGGCGCTTCAGTAAGAGGTGGAGCAACAGGATTAGGGGGAGGTGGGGCGACCTCCTTATTCTCGATCTGTATCTCTTGTGGGATCAAGGGAACTGGTATAATTGTTTGTGATGTAGGATCTAAACTTGGAAGAGGCTTATGTTCCTGTTGAGTTAACGAAAGCACGGTAACGAATCAGTCCAAGGTAACAATTAGTCTTAACGATGAGTGCAAGCTGACGTATTGCATAACCTACATTCTACTAATTTATATTACAATGACATAGTAGAATATTCTACTAGACTAAACTAAAATATATGTCTAACCACATGGCAAACACTCAGTACAGATACTAAAAAATCAAGCCATTAAAAAGCAATGGAGATAGGAGAGGGCTGAGGCAAATAGTGGTGTTTCTAGAGAGACTTTCAATGTTTTCTGCAGAATATGGAATGCCTAAGGACGTAAAAATGTTCTACTCACCCATTATTACTTTTGTCCTCATATATTTATGTCACATGCATAGGAGATGTAAGTAGGACCACGTGTAATATTAAATATTAAACTAACAAACTTCATAACTACATTACGCTATTGATGTTGATATAGGTCATACATTATAATACACTCACAAACAATGCCATATCATAATACACTATATAATGCTACACTATACTATACCATAAAACATACCCTACTATGACATACTATGACATACTATGACATATAATACTATACCATACTATTCTATTCTATACCATACTACGCCATCCTATTTTATACCATATTATGTCATACTATATTATATTATCCCACACTATATTATACTATACTACACATGACCAAGTAGGCCATGTTTTATACTATACTATACCATACAATAACGTACCATACTACACTAGACCGTACTATACTGTAAATACTGCACCGTATCATATCATTTTATGCTAAACCATACTATAATATACTGTACTATACCATCCAATAAAATTCTATACTACACTACTATATACTATATTCTATAATTCTATACTATACTACTACTGGTGTGATTCATCCCATATTACATTTTGCCAGGCGACACTATCCCATACTATTCCATACTACACCATCCCATACTATTCCATACTACACTATATCATACACTTTATGCTATACTTCACCACACCATACCGCATTCGATTATAATATGACACCATACATCACGATGTCACTAACAGCTCATAAAAAATTGCCCCTGTTCTCCAAATAAACCGGAGCAGAACTAAACTCCTCGTCAAAATAATGAAGGGGAGTATAACAAAAAGAAAGTCGTATTACACACAAAACCCTGACACATTGACAAAGTCAAGAGTAAACAATAATTACTTACTAACGGAGGGTATTTGTATTTCGGAGCAAGCATAGGCATCAGCACAACACCATCCTGTGATCCTACATCTCTGGCGTTGATTAAGCGGTAGTAAAGTTCACAAAGGTCGAGCTAGTGAACAAAAAGGGGAAATAAGATCAGTTTCTTAGGTCATCTGCACTGATATTTGATGGCTACTTCAGCATACTACATATGACAGTTTGGTCTGAAGAAACAATTGATACAAATGTTAATATTGATTTAGCAAAAGGGTGAATGTGGTAAACAATGTGACATACAAATTCTGCACACTCAAAAATTCCTCCTTGCCAAACATAAGTCATTATCAGAAGTTACTTCAAGCTCTGCACACCTCTCATTGCGAGGAATCCACATACATATTCTCGTACACCACAACTGCTTTTTTTGGTAAGCTATCTACAATGTTTTGTTACGCTATCTGGCCCCAAAGACACTTTATCGTATCAGCACAACAAGTGATGTTTTCCCCGGGTTTGAAAACTGAAGCTTGTCCTTCTTCCCTAGTTTCCCCCTCATTTTGATGTATATATTCCCTGAGTGACCATGATTATTGGTTTGCAACCAGTGATACCTGACGTGCTCATAAACCAGCTGACACGACGAGAAAGGAGACACAAGCATGGGGATTAATTTAAAACAAGTAAAAGGTTAGTTAACTTTTGATCTGCAGTCGACTATAGTAACCTGAATGTTTTGAACTGCATTGTTGACTCACATGAACCTCAGCGGTTTTATGGATTCCCCGAGTTTAGCTTAATCCCTTTATTTCCCATGTCTTACATGAATATATGCAATTTTCAGGTTTACCTGAGCCTGTAACTACAACAATTGAAGAAATCGAATAATAGTTCAATTCATATGGATCGCATTCGATGTTTCGCGCAGCTCAAATATGTTACAAATGCGTATTCTTTTCATAACTTGATTTCAATCACACCTTTACAGTCACATCTCAGTGTCACTTAGGCCACAGATCTGAGAGAAAAACATATTGGTTACCCTTAGTAAAAGTATTACTTAAATCATAGCCTCGTTATCGTTATCTCGTTTTGGTTCTTTCTCTTTTTTAATTATTCACCCTGTTGAAGCCCACTACTAGAAACAGAGTTACTATTACCCTTGAGACAACAATCCAATCATGCTTGTTATTCATGCTATTCATACTTGCTATTCATGCTATGCACGCTTGCAGTCCCTTCTTTGCCCTATCTCTCAAAACATAGCTTCCCACTTCATGAGAGGAGATGACAGAGCACAATACCTCCGGGATCGTCGAAGGCAAGCTCAGGGTCGGTTTGAACTCACGACCCTGGTAATAAGAGTCTGACATTCTACCGCTATGCCACTACTGTATGTCAATTGTTTACAATACCTCAATATTTATGTTCTGCTGTATCGCTATTGCTCTTTACGTAACCAACCCGATCTTTTTCTTGTAATACATTACATTCAACCTGAGCTGCATCGAGCTTGGACCAGTACTACTTGCGCTTTCTCCATGATTGTGCGACTCTTTCGTCCCCGTCTAGCACAACTAATCGAGCAGTTCGTCGACAAAAATTTAGTACATCTAAGTCTTGCAAATCGGAATCATCCTAATTTGCGTAGCGCATGTCAGTATACAATATAATCCAAGGATTTTGGACTACAAAATCCTTTCAGGATCTGCTTATTTTCAGGTATATTCATCACTTTTACGATAAGGCGCATGTTAAACTCATTTTCAAGGCAACGAGTTATGGCATCTACTTCTTCAAAAGTAAACAAATTATCTCTTAATGAGCCTTAGAAAGTTTACATCAAATAGCATTCAAGCGAGGAGCGCTCTTATGGCTCGTAGTGCTAGAAATGACGAAAAAGGACCTTGCCTAGTTTCTCTTTATGGATTATAACGGAAAGTTGCAAATAATGTTTTCTCGTAGGTTACCGCAACAAATAAATATTGAAGTGCAAGACATGTTGTTACATGTTTCTAGCAGTTATAAGTTTCTATCAGTCATACCTGTGGAATTGCATTCATTTCCGTTGTAGTCAAGTCGGCACGTAGAGGAATGGTTCTCAGAGGAGTCTTCCACCTAGGACATAATAGCAGACTCACTCGCACAATACAATTGAATTTGTCGAGTGACTGATACCTTCACTAAAAGGCCAGTTTTGCTCGAAGAACATTAAAGGCCGAATGAAATATCTATTATTTCAATGATTGTTTCATCGTGTTTCTATTTACTTATAGATCGATCTATATAATCGATTGATTGATTAACTAACAAAGCTATTGTATGATTGAGTAATTGTTGGATAATGTAATACATAGATATAGCTCGATATACACAAAGACATATCCTAACTTTCTCACGTTAATTGACTGATATATTGATACATCTAATTATTGATCCACCAATTAATTGGCTCGTGGATTGAATAATCGATTGACTGCTTGATTAATACATTGTTTGATCGATCGATTAATTAATTAATTGACTTTCGTTTGTACATGTATTTTATGACATTTTCATCCGCAAAATATCTGAATATTACTCCAACAATGAAGACTCGAAAAAGGAAACTAGATCTTCTTAATAAGATATATGCCTATGCTTGGAGTAAATTTAACCGGATTCCATCAAGCTTTAGCCTGGTTTACACATAAATGGACCATATTTTAAGGAATTCTGTATATTTAACCGACTTCATGGAAATAAAACGAAATTTACTGAAAGTCACTAATGTTTAATGTAACCCCGAACGAATTTAACAAATTTTATGGAAACCAACAACACTATGTTTGCAGCGATCTTAGGATTGTCTTTCCCAACAGGTAGCCTTGATTTCCCCCTTATCTTTCCTAATATAATTCACATGTAAACAATTGCCTATGACGTGTCCATCACCAGTTAGCTAATATCCTTCAATTTCTGGTTAAATTTCAAAGCCTCTATTCTTCATTTATATGTCACAGTGAGTTTCCCTCAAGTAGCTACGGCAAAAGACACCCGTCAAAGAAGATTAATTGGAGGACGTCAGCATTTTGTCAATGACTATCTTTCATGTCATTTAAAACTTACCTTCCCGTAACGACTCTGTTGGTGCTGTCAAAAATGTCAACTTTGGTCCACCCAATCTCATGCACAGTTTCAGTGAAACCACCTGATTGTTGTCCAACGCATAATTGTATAATAACACTTACTGACTGCATCGGTTGACACCTCGTGAAAGGAAAGAAAAACCACAAGAAATGAGAATCAAACTAACGTGGAAGGATATAGTTTATTTCGATATATTTTAACTGAAAATAATCTGCACCAAAATATCAAGCATGGAGCTCACACGCTCTGATCAGTGCTCTGTGACTGCACAGTTCGCAATTCCTGACTCCAGAAATTACTTTCTTCCAAATTTTGACGAAAACTCCAATTATACTGACACCTGATATGACAATGTTGCATTTGGGTCTCTACACAACTTCGTTATTTCTTAAATTCATAAATTTATCAGACAACAGCAGCCTGGATGCACTACGACGTTTACATGCTCACGCAATGCTCTATGTTAATTCTTGATGAAAGTGCTCCTTCATAGTATATTTCGTACCTTTTCTACAGTTGCTTATTTATTGAGATTCTTTCGATCTCAATAAACACTAGTGCGCATGTCTCATCATGATGCACCCTTCGAAGCATCGCCCGACCCCTCAAGCCAGCAGATGCCCCCTCAATCTTTAGAACGGTATTTCCATATTAAGAGTAATATATGGGTCGTAACTGCAGCGAAGACATTGTAACTTAGCGTCCCTAACTCGCCACATGACGGCTGACATAACAGTCGGACATAGCAACTACTACTCACCGCTACATTGCAAAGTGTTGTTGGTGTGATTATGAATACTTAATTTCCAGTAACTTCTTTCCTATACACATCAATCCCGTAGTAAAAGAGGGGTATTACAAAACACGACCAGCAGCCAAGGACAGTTGGGGTCCACAAGCTGTATCTTTTTCCGCTGAGAGCATCTTGGGATCGTTCGGGGTTACTTGTGAACTTTTAGACTAGCTTTCGTCCTTTGGAGGCCTTTTGAAGAGTTACTAGGTATACATCCCAATTCACGTACGCTATCCGCTCAATTCAAGAAATTATCTGTCGACTTTATTAGGAGGAAAAACATCCTGACAGAGGGTCATATCAGCAAACTTGATTGCCAGTCTGGAAACTGTGACCCGTAGAACACTTTATTTAGCATTTTCATACCTATTATTCTCTGTTCTCTAACCTATAACCATGCACCACCGTAAATATAGATATTTCATTTGAAAAGATTCTCTTTTAGGGATTTTCATTGCATTTTTTGCTCCTAATACATACCTTAAGCAAATGTAATATCTTTGATCAATAACAAAAGTCGTTAGGTGTAGTTAAATGATAGTAACAGTGACATGGACACTGGCAGTAATGACATCAGATTGACTCAATGTCTATTTTATACGCCAGCTTCTTGGTCAAGGCCTTGCTACACTAATCATTAAGACATTCTCTTTTGATTCTTTCAGGTGATGCTAGCTTTTTAGGCATCCTTACTGTGTCACGGGGAATGAAGATTACGTTTCAAGTTCCCGGAACTTTAAACAGATATAACACCGCTCACAACAGTCACAAACTATATACACTTGTAAATAATCTCATCTTAGCCTAAAGAATCGAGTTCTTTTGCTTGGCTCCTATACAAGAAAAGCTGCTTTCTCCTTAACCGTTCTATATTGTCTGGAACCATAACGAAAATTCTACAGACCAATCTGAAGCCACATTGTCAGTATCTATTCATGATGGTATAAAGACTGTTTGTATATTTAAGGTTTACAATTTTATTGTCAATATTCTATTTAATACTGTATGTTTAAAAATAGAATTAATTGCATGAATAATATTTACTAGTTTTAAATCTTCGCAGTAAACCGTATTTTCATTCATATTTTACTTATGGTTTCAGATCAAAAGTATTCATATTTTACATCAGAACTTGGTAGTATATTATCTAATCGTGCTTTGAAATAGTTTATTAAGTACATTAACTCTATTCCTCCAATGTCAACATTTACATGTTTAAAGCATGTTTTCTGTCACTCGTGTAACTGCAGAAACAGGTTCATCCTTCGCTCCCTACCCTTTGCTGTGAGCAGTGTCTGGAACAATCTCTAACTTAAAGCAGTTTTGAAGTGTGATTATAACAGTATTTTAAATTCCATACTTAATATAAATTGCCGTCTTAATTTTATACATAAATTAGATTTGTAAATCGTATAATATGTAATAAATCTCTACTTACTTTGGAAATAGTTGTTTAATACCCAGTGTTGCAAAGTGTGATCCTACACGACTTGTAGAGGCAGCAGAACTCACCACAGCTGAGCATGGTACGAGAGGAAGCACCTTTGTTTCTGTTATAGCTTTGTTCGCTTTAAACATGGTAACGTGAATTCGACATCGTTCAACAGTTGGCTGGAGACCGAATATGAAGTCCCAGAAGACGGCGAAGCCAGTGCTATTGAAAAAAACAATGAAAGGAAACGATTCAGTGCAGATGTAATGCGGCATTTTTAATTGTAGCTGAAAATCTTATTCGCCGAGAAATAGAAATGCGGGAGCTTGACGTTTTATTATCATGACAAACATTTAGCAGATTCTGGCTCAATAACATCAATCTGCCAAGTCTTCTACTTATCGCAATTATTCAATTTAGCACACTATGCACACTTGCAGGGTTTTAATGGGATGTTCTTTTTACAAATATGTTTGCCAATACTTCAATCATAAAAAACACAAGCTCAGGGATGCACGCCTGGTAGTAAAGGAAATTTGATAGTAGATATGTTAACAACCAATGTACCAACAGCCTCACATAGACACACAAAAAATATACGTTTTGATATCTCTTTCTAGACAAGAAATGTTTTAGCATGACCACGGACATCATCTAAAGCGATAATGAATAGAATGTTATGGGCAAAGAGTCCTTACAATAATTACATCCTCTTAAAATCCAATCTGTACAAAATGGTGTCAATCGCGTAATATAACAAGTGTAATAGAACAAGACACAATGCTTTTTTTCGAACAACATTCACGTAAACCAATAAACGAATAATCGATCGATCGAATAATCGTATATTATGTCTGCCTGATTGGCCTCCTGTTTCTTTTAACTAGCTTTTAACTAAGGGTTTAGAAGGAACACCCTCGCAAGAAATTAACGCGGTCTAATCTCGCAAGGTACTAAAAATTATAGACTTATGACTTAAAAATTGTTGGACTGTTGGGTTACCTTGGATCATAAGGTGCAAGTTGGAAAGCATCTTCTTCATCTGACGATAGCTGCTGGAACTTACTTTCAGATATCACCTTGGAAGGAGAATAGGGAAATACTGGATCAGCCAACTTTATAATATTAGACAGCACTACATGTCTACTCTATTATTTGTGAAATGATTGGAGTGACCGTAGACATTCAGCATAATAGAAAAGTACTTAACATTATCAAAACCTAAATATCGTGTATTGAAGAAGCAATACATAAAGCCGTATCCGCTGCAGTCTCGTTAATTGAATTTCGTCTCGCTTCAGGTTCTAAAACGCACGCTTGTCATTTAACACACTTAAAACTACGAAAGGGAGCGACTGTACTAAGCATATATATTTTCTTGTTATTATATGAGGTTTCGGGATTCACTATTATTCTCAAGTTACGAACTAAATAGTTGTACTAGAGTTAGCAGGGATGCTAATACTAGTAGTGGAGGTGGTGATGGTAATGCAAGTAGTAGTAGTAGTAGTAGTAGTAGTAGTGGTGGTGGTGGTGGTGGTAATGGTAGTAGTGGTGTTAGTAGTAGTAGTACTGATGGTGTCAGTGGTGGTGGTAGTGGTGGTGGTATTGGTACTAGTAGTAGTAGTAGTAGTAGTAAAAGTAGTAGTAGTAGTGGTAGTGGTGGTAGTAGTAGTAGTGGTGGTTGTAGTAGAGGTAGTAGTGGTGGTGGTAGTGGTAGTAATAGTAGTAGTAGCACTAAAAATAGTAGTAGTAGCGCTAAAAATAGTAGTAGTAGTGCTAAAAATAGTAGTAGTAGTATCGCTAAAAATAGTAGTAGTAGCACTAAAAAAAGTAGCAATAGTACAAGCAGCGATACCAATGGTAAACGAATTTAAACATTGGGATCTACCGTTTTTTGGACATGCGACGGTGCTGGTGGTAAAGCAGCTAGCTTTGGAAAAGGCCCTTGTGATCCCCTCATTGCTTCAAGTTCTTGCTTGAGTCGCTCTAGTTCTAGCTGCTGTCTGTATACTTCGGCTTCTTGTTTCATTTCCAGCAGCCTCTGGTCATGATTTTCCGACTTACTTCTTCCAATTGCTGACGGTTCATATTTGGCTAAATAAACGGAAAACTAAATCTAAATTCGCGTTTTGTTATATAATTTCGAAGTAAATAATACACAGCTCAGGGACAGAGCACGAGACTTTTTTATTCCATTTATCACTTATATGATAAGTCGTATAGAGTAAACTGAGATTTGATGTGCATCAAATAGACAAGCATCAAGGAGGTTGGATTCATTAAGATTGGTACAAATTTAACGTTATACAGTGAATAGGACGAGAGATCAAGGTGCTGTAGCATACCAGTGTACCTCTCCTAAACTCTACCTTGTAACTCCTGATTTTCATTTATCAATGATAAATATTTACGAACAAAATTTGCGAAAGTTACCTATCACTTATGAAGTAAAAATCTCACTTCTTATACGCATTTCATACGCCTTTTAAACACGCAATAAGTAAGTCCAAATTCTTTATCCACCAACCAAATGAGCTTAAAAGCAACTTAGTAGGCAAATATTGAAGACCAGGTTTTGGCACTGTTGCCGGTTCGATTCGTGAAGAGAACGATTCGTACCCACATGCTGAAATCATGTGTATAAATTATTTCAACCAAATGAGAATCGAAGCCCAATATCAAAGTTGACTGAACACACTAGAGCAAATTATAGAATTCCACGGAAGCAGAATGAAAACAGCTTAATAATTATGGATTACTTTTGTATACATAGTGACGAGCTGTGCCTTCTCACATCAACTGTTCCTAGCAGTTTTGAGTTATAAACAAATCTAGTTTTACAAAATATAGACAACATACGGACGATTATAGAAATCATTGCAGTCCATTATGAATTGTGAAAGCGTCTAACCGATAGGATTTCGTTGCAGAGTAATACGAGGATCTTGACGTAGTTGTCCGTTCGTAGTCAACTAACAGTTCTTCCTAGGTAATGCCCGTGTAGCTAAACTAGGTTTTTACACTCTTTGATGGCTTGGAGGATAATGTAAGTCGTAATGCGCGATAAGAGACTTAAATAGGTCAATGACGATGACGTTAATGATGACGTTAATGATTACGATGACGATAATGATGACGTTGATGATCATCATCATCGTTATAGTGGTATTGATAAGTATAGTGATAATGATGATGATCATGCTCCTGCTGATGATTACATAGATTATGATGATGATTATGATGATGATGATAATGACGATAACAGTAACGATTATTATGATTATGTTAATAATGATGACGGTAAGGACCATCAGTAAACTGTATTGATTTTTAATGTGCTGTATTCGGGTTTTTTGGTAGACAAGATATCATTATAAATGTTTACGAAACCATGGTAGACGGAAAGCAAATAGCAATGTTGTTCTTGTTAGTTACATGCAGTCATTTTCGTTTCAGATAAATCACAGAGAGCGTCTATTTAACAAAACACTTATTTTAAAATCTTTTAGGTCGCAAGAGCACTGACATACCTACACGATTCGGAGATAATTTACCGGGACCTGAAGTCGGACAACATTTTGGTATGGTCGTTAAGCGAAGACAACCTGATCAATGTGAAGTTATCTGACTATGGTATATCTTGCTTTGCAACGCCACAAGGTGTTGTTGGAGAAGGTGGCACCCCTGGTTTTCAAGCCCCAGAAGTAAAGACTGGGTGTGCATACGATGAAAAGGTACGCCTTGCGATATGCAGTTCTGTGTGCTGTTCTCACTGAGGACAAGCAGAAGCGGAACGAAGTCAAAACCTATCCAATACATTGTGAACATGGTCTTAGTAAAGCGTTTTTGTGCGTTTAACACGTTTGTGTCTTTGCGTCACACTTGGGCATGTCAATCACATGTGCAGTACAAGTGAGATGTGAAGTTATTTAGATTTACCTATCAAAACCTTTTTAATAGCTTTTCAAAAAGTGTTTTGAAGAGCAGTTGTGATGAAGTATTCGAAATTACATGGCCTTCCACTCGATCTGAAATCATAAAACGTCATAAAAAATTGAATTTTTGAAATTTCGTCATAGAATGTCATAAAAATGGTCAAATGTCAAAAAATGTCATAAATGTTTGCGTGAAAAACTGTAGACCTGCCACAACAAGGCTGGAATCCTCAGTTTTAATGATTTTATTAACAGTTTTCATGCTATTTATTCAGGAATGTTCATGCTGGGGAGAATTTAGAGTTTGGGCCCCTATTTGCTTTCCGCAAGTGATTTTTCATCAGATATGGCTCTGGTGTGCATGCCTAGATTATAATAATTATAAAATTTATAAATATAAATATAAAATATAATAATTAAATAAAATGACATGATTTTACCATAATTATCAGGATAATATTTCACATTGACCAATGAATAGCGTAAATTGTGTCATAAAATATCATAATAATCACTGAAAATGCCCTAAAATCTTCTAAAAAATAGCGATCCAATAAAAAAGCGGCTTTACCTGTTTGTTTTGCTTCTTCCCCAGTTTTAGCGCCGTTCAGGTTGCATTGCATGTCTCTAATGTGCACACGTAATAGTAAGTGTTCTCTCTCTCTCTCTCTCTGTTTTGCCTTGGTAGGTTGATATATTTTCTTACGGCATCTGGTTGTACGAGTTAATTTCAGGAAACAGACCGTTCCAAGAGATCCGCTCTACAGCAGAAATAAAGAGAGCAGTGCATCGTGGAATGAGGCCGTCCCTGGCACAGGCAAACATTGAGACGCGAATGCCTTGTTTAGACCAACTGATGCTGGTAGGAATTTCCAGTTACTAGTGAACTGTTTGACCATGGGACAATATTGGCAAGTCTTAGTAACAGGGTGGGTTTGATGATAAGCATATTCTACATCAAAGGGGGGTGGTTTGGTAATCTTCCGTAGCCACTTTTGGCCTCGACCAATCGATTTAAGCCCTCTTGTCACTACTTCTGCGAAACGTCGACAAAATTTAAATTGTTCCTCTCCAAACAAAAATTGAATTTGCCTAGAGTTCGTTACTACTTTTAATAAAGGTAAGGAACGTGGAGTCAACACAAAGTGTTCTCACATTCGGATTAATTTTCTAGGGTATAATGTCGTATTCAACGTTAAGGTAGTGGCATTAATGCACTCATATTGTATACACATACATGTGTCACACTGAATATGTTGCAAGAACATGCAAGGGGTACAAGTGACTGTGGTCTACTCAACCACTTTCACTCTAATTCACGCAGTAGTTCGCTCAGCTGAAGGAACAGTTGAACATTCATACGTCAAAATGAACGCAGTATTCATCATCATGTCTTACACCGACTTGCTTTCAAAATGCATCGAATTAGAGGTAAAAGATAAAAATTTTTGATGCATATCTCGTTTTGAGCTACTCTGGTGCCTGGAATGGTGAGGGTCAAAGAGAGATTCGTTACATATAATGTAAGATTCTTAATTTCGAAATCCGCATATTCTCCCCTAAATCTACTTGTCCTTCCCTAATCCCTTATTCAATCTCATTTCGACAGTTTTTCAAATCCCTTCTCGTGCCCCCCGCCTCAGTTAAGTGCAGGTTGTCGAGACAAATGATTAGTACATGTCTCTACATTTTAAGGACTGGTGGTATTTGACTATGTTGAACTATGGTCTCTACCGAAATTTAGTGCTGGAAGTAAGAGTTTCGTTGTTAGAAAATTTCACCTTCCTAACGCTCTGAATCACTTCCTTTCTAAGTGACTGGTCAAATTTGTATTCCTGGGCCACTGATCAGCATTACTACTCAACAAGGCGAGAACAAGGGGAGGGGGGGGGGGGGGGGGTGGGAAGGAATGATTTCCATGAGAAAATGAAACCGGAAATTGGAATTGATTAAGTACTGATTATCATGGAGAAAATAAAGTGATAAATGAGGCCCGTTCTTTACTGACAAAGAAAGGTCGACGCCATACTCTTGGTCTAACTAACGAATAGATCTCGGTTTTACTAACTTATGCAATATTGCCAGAGGTGAATCTACCCTCTTCCCTCCCAGTAAATTAGTGTAGAATCAGAGATCATCAATTCCGGTTGAAATTCTCTGGTAGAATAACATGAGAACGATAAGGAATAGGTGATATTTTATCACGAAGACTGCCTTTTGGTTCCTAATCCGTCTTTAATGCTTTAATTTATAGGATTGTTGGATAGAAGATCCTTCATCTCGGCCATCAGCAGCTGCAGTTGTGTCAAGGCTGGAAACTGTACCGTTTTACCTCATCAATAGCTCATTGCCTAAACTTGATCAGAGTCGTTTTGAGAGTATTTCCTGTGTGTTTCCATTGGCCGGAAAACAATCTTACCTATGGGCAGGAGGTAAGATTTTTCGATCAGCTAATAAGGTCGATATTTTTTCATGATTATTCTCATCGAACACGTTTCCAGTTTAGGATCGAGAATGCGATGTTAGGTATGTTATATGTAGAATACTATCATACCCTTCCGCTAACATAGTACAGGGTCAGTTGTCTCTAGATTCTAAATTTCAGTGGTCGAAAATAATCTTTGCTTCCATATTCCGTACTTTTGGAATGTCAAGTTTCAACATATTTAGGACGTGCTTTCTGTTAAGAGGTATTGTATTTGAGTATGCCCACCTCTTACATACGGCCCGCCCTAATACACTCGTAGACACATAATCCACTTTTGATCATGGGATTTTTAGGCAATCAAATTGATGTAGTCCTCAGCTATGAACGCGGGTTTTCCTTTCGGAAAAGGTCTGTACGCAGCAATGACTGTTATGAACGTAACTGAATTAACTTTAAATTTACCCAACTAATCAAGAATCTGTCAGCGCATTCGCATTTGAAACAAGCTGGTATTTTTCTTGTTTTGCCATGCTACATTTGGTTGTCTTTGTAGCGGTGAGCGACTCCTTGCAGCGTCGTCGTATACTTGTTTGGAGCAGCCAACGGAGTCAGCGGAAATTCTCGATTCTTACAGCAGACAGTGGAGTCATTCTTACAGACCTAGCATGTCCAGGGCCTAGGGTTCTGTGTGCTGCCCAGGTTGGGGACAGAATATGGCTAGGCACTGAGGTAAGGAGAGGCTCTCGGAAGAGAATTTGCTTTAAGCCATTTGATAACTTCATTTAGTTAGAAAATATGTTATGTTAGAAAATAAAACGTTTTTTGCCTTTATTAATGAGGGGACCGCATGTTTTGCAACATAATGATGCCGTTTGAGTTAGGGGATATCACTTATCAAACACATTTTAAAGAGCTCTTACATTCATAAGGTAGGAAATGGACAAGAGTTTTCTGTCTTTGCCTCCCAATCTTCAACAGAATAATAGAAGCGTAATTTGCAAATATCAGATGAATCATTCGATTATTGCACTGAGGTACAACACTGCCTAAATGTACTCTTTAATGCACTAAATGTACTCTTTCAATGCACTAAATTTACTCTTTCAATGCACTAAACGTACTCTTTCAATGCACTAAATGTACTCTTTCAATGCACTAAATTTACTTTTTCAATGTACTAAATGTACTCTTTCAATGCACTAAATGTACTCTTTCAATGCACTAAATGTACTCTTTCAATGCAGTAAATGTACTCTTTCAATGCAGTAAATGTACTCTTTCAATGCACTAAATTTACTCTTTCAATGCACTAAATTTACTATTTCAATGCACTAAATGTACTCTTTCAATGCACTAAATGTACTCTTTCAATGCACTAAATGTACTCTTTCAATGCACTAAATTTACTATTTCAATGCACTAAATGTACTCTTTCAATGCGCTAAATGTACTCTTTCAATGCACTAAACGTACTCTTTCAATGCACTAAACGTACTCTTTCAATGCACTAAATTTACTCTCTAAATGCACTAAACGTACTCTTTCAATGCACTAAATTTACTCTCTAAATGCACTAAACGTACTCTTTCAATGCACTTAATGTACTCTTTCAATGCGCTAAATGTACTCTTTCAATGCACTGACTTTTGCATGCATTGCATGTTGAACACCATGATGGTGAACTGTGACATTTAATCCAATAATAGTTTGCTTGAAATAGCGTTCTTTAAAGTTTTCGTTAATCATTTTCCAAAAGGAGATGTGTTAAAATTCTGGTCCTTCTAAACACGTCTGGAAGAACTACGTAATAGTAAAAATGGCGCTGACGTTAGTGTTTACTAAGTCGATGTTATTGACATAAAGATGTATGCTAATTATTAGCACAGAAAACCATAATATTTGCTACGAATTCTGATGTAAGGGTATTACGTTTTCGAGTGTTAAACGTTTACAGGCAGGAGCGTCGAGAGAGAGAGGGGGGTAAGCGGGGTTGGAGGTTTGGGGCCCCAGCCTGAAGGGGCCCACAAAAAAGGATTCTATTAGAAAAAAACAGTCTTAGGCGTTTCGCTAAGAAACCTACTGGAGCCCAGTGCATTGGAATACGCGCTGGCTCTCGACGGCCCAGTCAACAGATCTTTTGTAAGCGTGTTGTATAGATCGTCTACGATCGAAGCTTCTGAATGAATTTTCTCTGTCCTATGGAGAGGAACTAATATAGTTTCTTCAAACTCATATATATTTTTCATTTGATTAATTTTCTTTTCTAGGGTTGTCAGATAGATGTGTTTGGGCAATACTCGTTTCAGCTGCCGAGCATTCTGTGGACTATCAATACGAAGGATGCAGTTACGAGCTTACTAGTGCAGAACGAGGTAAGCTGTAGATTACCACATACAAGTGATACCTGTTTGTTGAATGATAAAACATTGAGAGAGATATGCAATGCAAACCGTGCAAAATGTCAGCTTCATATTTTTCCCCTTTTTATGTAACCCTTGTTATATGCAAATGTGCAGTGTTACGTTGCCGTCCTACCAAGACCAGCATCGACTGACCCTCAAAACCACACCGTTGATTATTTCTTTTCAATTTCTACCAACACAAACTTTCAGTGTCCCTGAATGTTCTATGTATTTCTTTATGTAGCCCTTCCTATCCGCCACTTTAAAACCATGTGCATCCCCTCCCCCCGCCCAGATAAAAGCCCCATCAGCAGCAGAGCCTTAAAGCTCATGCATAATATCATTCTGTAGAATTTAAAAGGCAATCAAAATTTTAATATCCGTAAAGGATTTTACAATAAAATGCTTAAAAGCTTTCAAAGTTATAGTTGCCCCCCCCCCCCCCGGAAGAATTTCCAGTTGCGATTTCATGAAACTTTGACAGTGCACCTAACCCCACCTGCCACTATCATATGGCGCATTATCACTATAGGTGCCAATCTGCCGAAAAAGTTATCATCATCAATATTCGTCTGTAATCTGATAGTTACTGCCAAAATAAAGTACTAAATTTTGGTAACTGTAGAACTAGACTCGATAATTTTGACACCTTTGTAGCCTCAAACCGAGAATAATAAACGACAGTTTAATTCCTTGAAGTTCACAATGTTGCCGAATGGCACAATATTCCCACGTTAAGTATGAAACTGTGACCGTGAGATAGCGTGTAATTGTGTACCCTGTGGCAGACCACTCCCAATCGCATTATAGGGGATATCAATATGATAAACTACAGATAATAATAAGATGTAGGCAGATTATTTTCTTAACGTCTTGATTTCTTTGTTTTGTTACATCTTTAGGTCTTTTTATGAGAAGAGATTTGAAATGATAAATTCTACCAGAGAAATGAAAATCATGCGACCAATAGTATTGTAATGGAAATGATACATAGGTGTAAACTAACGATTGACCAATCGTAAGCTAACATGAGTCTACCAACACCACCGACGTTCTTTATTAACCAATTACCCTCCACTTCCTGTTTTCTCTGTAATTTGATTGGCTGTAATTATTTAATGTGAATGTTTGTTCAGTGTATTGTTATTTGTGGGTGTGTGTGGCAGACCTCTGAGATCTATGAGCGCTGTCATAGATCCCAGATAAATATGTCGTGGAATGGAACAGTGAATATACTATTGCTTCTCGTGGATAATCTGCAAGAGCTGCCAGCGAGTTCCCCCAGAGCTGCCACAAGTAGAGAGAGGTGCTCATTACAGTATTAGAACAAGTGTCCATGGCATTTGCTACATGTACTGCATTAGCAGAGCTTTATAAAGGTATAATACGATATTTTTAAGGTCGGCACATAAGCTTCCCACGATCCCACTCCGGTGGACATCGACATCCTGCTCTACGTTGAGACATATTTTCCATTTCGGTTATTATCTTTTTACAATTTCTCATTTTGAATTCTCGCCTCTCAAATGCACTTGGCAATTATCAATTGGTTTCGAAAGATTGATGGACCCGATGGCAGTTCTTCAACGTCCGTTGAAACTACCTCAGAACCACGCAACAAAAAGCAACTTTTGGTTGATTTCTGTCCCTCACTTTAAAAGAGTTATTAATCAGCCTAGTTATATTAGTTACATACAGTGCCTACAGATTTTAGTCATGAATCACGCACAATATGATTTAGTTACATTGGTTACATAGATTGCCTACAGATTCTAATCATACGAATCACGTATAACATCATGTAGTTACGTCGGTTGCATAGATTGCTCACAGATTCTAATCATACGAATCACGTATAATATATTTTTGCTGCATAGGAATCCGGAATGGACGTGGGCATGCCTTTTTCTGTAAAGAACACAACCTGTTATGCTACACATAGGTTTAATACCACTCAGTCATACGGTTCCTTTTTTTAACTTTATCATTTGGTATTGGACCATTGCCACTAGACTTAATAAACTAGTAAATAAAATAATAAAAGTAAACAAGGATGGAAAATAGTGTGAAAGTTTGTAGAAATAACTTTCCATTAGGTTAGTAATTGCTGGTTAATAAAGCCGGGGAGCTGCGGTTGCTAAAAGACTGGAAGTAACTCAGGTGCTTGATTTTTTGGTATTTTTTAAGGAAAAACGGGGCTTGATGAGTAGCATTTTATGGTTGCCATGGAAAGAGTTCCTAGGTGCTATATTGTCTTGAGACATATACTGTATGTTTCATATATTAAACTCATAGTACATTTATATCTCGAAGTGTCCGGTTTTAGATACATATAGTAATTCTATTTTTGAAGGCGCAGGGATCCCAGAGAGTATTTGCAAGTTTGGCTAATGGCACGCTGATGGCCTTTAGACGAGCAAACAAGAGCAATTCATTTGAGATACCATTGGATACAGTCGAAGCAAGGGTGCAGCGTGAGCAGAGCGAGTGGGCCGACCCGATTGTAAGTATGATTTAACAGTACTTTGTAAGAATTGGTTCTAATCAGCCAGTTGCTGTGTAAAACGAAAAGGATAGTTGGCATATTGAATGACATGTGCCAAAAACGTACGATCTCCTCTCACAGTCTCTATGCATCTTTAAAATTTTTCTCTAGCTTTTGGGAAGAGTTTAACAGAGTAAGGATAATTTTCGATTATGAATTTTACCGGACACTTCACAAGAGCTGAGCTGGTTTGATTTTGTGACATCTTGCAAACTTTCCAAAGATTTGAACCCTTCAGTAATTTTCTCATGGCTCTATGCATTAAGTCTTCCCTATTGATAATACCTGACATCGGGGGGTTTTCTAAGGGACTTGTCTCATCTTCAAAAGTGTTGGTTTTCTCTGATAGGATTAGTTGTTTTGTGAATTTTGCCTTAAAAAAATTAAAAATATGGTATTTTTGCTCCCTATCAAGTAACTACAACTGTAAATGATTGTAATTATTATCGAGGAAAGGAAAATAGTACGTTTACTAGACATATATGCAGAAAGAAGATATGTCATCAAGGGCAATTCTAGTTCTGTACTGCTATTTTAATATCTCTCCTTTTGATGATATCGTACAACTTTCAGTGTGCTTTGTGTCGCATGGATGGGCCAGATGCCAGTCGTTCCATACGCAAGTCACAGGGTGCTGACTGGGATGACCACCTACTGGGGATTGGGTGCTAATGTTGCAACTAGAGAAAGAGAGTATTTAATCATGGTTGGTCACCTACCTTAGCCCAGTTGGTATTGCGTACCCTACGAATGCGTCGATCACGGTTTCGAGTTGCGTTTGTGATTGCAATTGAACTTGTCAAAAGGGATTTTTACATAGTGCGCGATTATGACGATTCAGTTCTCGGTTATCGATTCCTTAGCCTGCTTCAGGGATTAATTAGTCAATTTTGGGCAAGGTATATTTCTTTAAATCTCTTCGCTTTCTTAGCCTCGGATGATGTTAACTCAGATGCGATTTACGAAAACTATTTCCATCCTCTAGAAAGTTTCAATCTTTAATCGGCTCTTATAAATTATTATTATAAAACAGTGATTTTTTACACCATAGGACGCTATTATGACGTTTCAGTTATCGGTCATCGGTCATCGATTCCTTATCACGATTCCGGGATTAATTAACCAAACTGGGGCGGAAGGCAAATTTCTTTAAATCGGTTCGTTTTTTAGCCTCAGATGATATTCACTCAGATGCATTTTACGAGAACTGTTACCATCGTCCAAAAAGTATTAACTTTTAATCGACTCTTCCTTTAAGAATTTAATATGTTTCTCAAGATCACAAAGTAACGACGTAACGATATCTAGGCAGTCATTGAACGTCTTTAAAAGGACAACATGAAGGTGCTGCAAACTCCACCATCGCATTAACAAAGCAAGTTTTACTCCTCGATCATAATCACCATCGGATTAGTTTTATAGTCACAGCAACAGGTATGAGAACCAGGGGTAAAACAGAAGAAACATGTGAAAGCGTGACATAATTAAGGCTTCATGTATATGACTAGCATGGGCACAAATCCGACTGGACGATTGACGAAACCGAAGCCACAAGTAACACAAGTAAACATAAACTAAGTAATAAAGTAGAGCGACAAAGCCCTTGACACAAATCAGTTGTTGCTTGACGTGAGTTTCTTTTATCTTGTGAGTTACATCAGGTTGTGCGCAGAACGACGTTTTCTAAGATTTTGAAAGAATTTTAACCGTCTTATCCTTCTAGATTGTCAATCTTGCAAACAAAGGTCTCGTAGCGAAGTCGATGGTTCTTGCCCGAGAGAACAAGGAATTGTGGGTAGCATGTGGAAACTGCATAGTCATTATCGACAGCATCTCGCTCTCAATCCTGTCACAGTTACGAGTGTTTTCTTCACAGCGGTCCTTAATAACTGGCCTAGTAACGGATGGCTCTCGTTTATGGGCAATAGACAGAAAGTCACCGTATGTGTACCAGTGGGATGTTTACTCTCGTTCCCGGACCTTCAAGTTCAACTGCGAAAAAGAGTCTGTGTGCGGGGAAATAGTGTGTGAGCCTATAAGCAATAACAGGAGTTCAGAGTCTTCACCAACTAGAAGAACTGCTCCTACTGATGGTTCTGAGCTACAGGATAAGACGCGCAAGGACTCTACATTGCCAACTGACATGGGCATTATTTTAAATGCTGAAAATGGTACAGAAGCCGAAGTCAATCGGGATACCGTTGATGTCAGCGTGGAGAATTACGCACCAGGAGGTGCTGCTACAACGGATGCAAAACGTTCATCAGAAACAGGAGATAATGAACAGGATAAAGGGGAGCTACAGTGTCCAACTTTGCAGTCGGGTGTCGAAGAAAGACCAACGGAATCTACAGTGATGCCACTGGCGGGCAGTAACGACGAACAAGTGAGTCCGCAGGAGTCATTAAAACCGTTGAAAGGTGATCAACACATACATCGCGACCGCTTCGCTACTGTTAAAATGACTGCTGCGACCGAAGGATCTGGAGGTGATGCTTCTGACAGTAGCATGGGAGACAAAAAGACTGTTAATCTGCTACCATTGAGCCCATTTATCGCAAAACTAGTAAGAAAGAAGCAACCGTCTTTAATGTACGCACGCAAACGGGGTGATAGGAGGCAAGAAGTAGTTAAACCGTTGCATTCTAAAGGTTATACTGATAGTCAACCCTTTCTAACACAAAATCGCCCTAGGACAGCTGCTTTATCAGGTAAGGCAAACCGCTTGACTTCAATACTTCTCAATGGAGATACACTATGGCTAGGCCGCGCCAGTGGAGACGTTATTATCATTAACGTGGCTACAACGGTACAAGAGCGATCGTCTTTGCACGAATCTAGTAACAATGAGCAAGCAGGGAGAGTTCCCGCGTACGGTGCTGTGTTGGCTCAGTTATCAGATGTTGTAGGAAAAGCTGGCGAAGTCCAAAAGGAGGTGACGGAACTCGTATATGCATCAGATCTTGTGGTTTCAGCCACCCGTGTAGAAACTGGGAAGAGAGAGCCGAAGTCTCCGCATATGCGAACAGCGAAACCAAGAACAGGGCAAGAGCCCAGCCACGGAGGAGAATATTTTAAACTAATTTCTTATGAATCGTGGACTGGTGATTCCTTTAAGAAGTTTTCCGCGCGAAAGGAACAGTTAAACGCTTTGGAAAAAGGAAATTAAAATGTTGAATTGATGTGATATCTGGTGTATCTTATATGTCATAACGTCATTCGTGGTAGCTAGTTTAAGAAATAATGGATGGTGATGTCAATTTCACAGGTTTTGTACTGAATTCTCATGTTTATCTACTGAGAGTTTTCTCGTAGTTTAGGTACTATTTTCAGTAATTTTAAAAGGATTTAGTGGTTATTTATAACACTAATTACACACTGTTATCGGTTGTACAAGTCGTTATTGACCTTTCTGATGTTTAATGTATTCCATGATGTGTAGTTTAGCCTGTAACTTGTTACGTTCGTATGGGTTACTTGTTCCCTTTTCTTTTTGAATCATTAATGGCAATGTTGTATCAGATTCAAGCACAAGCGAATTGTGCCACACCATTCTCGCATCGCACCATTTTGTGTCTCAAAATAGGTTCAGATACCGATTATTTGTATTTTTATACCACTTTTCATCTTCCATAGGCTGTTTTATTCGTCACTTTAAAATACAGAACACATTATGCGTTGATGTGGGCACCGTGCGTAGGGTTCATTATGGACCGAATCTTGAGAGGCTCGTCATTTGGTAATGTAAATTAGATAGTAGAATCGGATTTGATTTCGATTTAACTCATGAAAGAGCAAGAATTTAAAAAGGGATTCTAACCTAAATGTTAACGTAGTGCTGACAGTGAAGCCAGACCTCGCTCACATCCGGAACAAATTCCCTTATTTTTACGTTTTGGGAGCGAAGTTCTATGACTAAAATTTACCGATTTGTCGCCCAATTGTCGAGCTGAAAGCCGCAAACAGTAGGTTTTTGTTCGTCATTGATCGCTTTTGGCGGTATCCAAGTTAAATTAAGAGGAAGTGTCTTAGTTTGAAAGTTGTCGGAAAGTCAAGAGAGGAAAAGCAATGAAATTATGGGTACTTCGTTTTTTTTCCTTTTTTATATCAGAAGTTTGCTTCCTTTGCTTATGTTGTTTCAAAGCTCAACTGGATTGATTGTCACTTCTTGACCACTGTAAGGAGTGACGTTAAAGAGCGGTGTTCGCGTCTATTGTTACGATTGCAGTGGGATTGGCTAATCCCTCCACATCTTGCCACCATGCTGTCATTGATTGCGACTTGTCAATTCGAAATATCGAGTGCCTTATGTTCATCAGAGTCGTCACTGGAAAGCGTAAGGTACTTTTTTGTTTCCGTCACATACATATACTGTATACTTGCATACTGTGTCACAAAATTGCTGATATACCAGTTCAATACGCGGTTTGTTAAAACTCCTTACATTTCATATGTCGAGGCACACCTATAACGTGCTTGTTTAGCAAACGTTTTACCATTAAAAGGCGAATTTTTGCAGTTTTTAGGGTTAGCTTTTGGGGGTGCGCGAGGGTCGAAGGCCAATCTTGAGCTGTCAAAAAGTTTGATTGTAAATGATTCTTAAACTTACTGTGAGTGTTAAATAAGCAATTAGACCTTCACTGAATTTGATTTATCTTCACAAAAGACTGTTCACAAATATTTATGGATTCATGATCGCTTAGGTATTTTCGAAACAAAATTGTTTGGAGAGACCACTTCCCCTCGCGACTCAAGTGTCTGCCACTGTTTACACGTAGTATTGCCACCATATTGTGTATAGCTACTCTTTAGGTGAATTTAACCTGTAGGTTTGTACTTAAAGCACCTTTGTAATTTTTAGATGAAACATTTATTCGGGTTATGCTGGGAAACTTTTGCAGGGTAAGTTGGCATTAATTTATAGAGAGCCGAGTAGAAACATTTAATAACATATTTTTGTAAAATATGTTTTAAGCTATTTTGTAAATTAGTTGTAAATTGATTATGAAGTATTTTCTACAATGTTTTTGATCCTAGATAAATTTTGATCTTGTGAAAATTTTCTTCATGTATTTTTGGGGAAGATTTAAAAGAAAAGTAAGAACCAGATAATATGGTACTGGCATATTTATTTGTTTTTAGTCCTAGAAGTCCTTAATGCAGTAGTGTTGCCATAGCAAGCTGTGCTCTTGTTCAGTGTACCTTTAACGGGGCCCACTGTTGCTAAGCTGGCCGGAGGGGGTTACCTCCCTGCGGTATAGGTATATGCAACAAAGAATGACTCAATATAGGATAGAAAAATTAACGAAGTATAATCCACAATTCCTGTGTACAAGTAAAATTCTAAAAGTATTCGTTTATAAAAGAAGTCCAATATCAATAGTGTTAACTCGCTGCTTTTGTCGGTTGATTGTTTTCTCGACTTTTCAATATGCGATTGTTCCACGGTCTTTTTTCGATGTCAGCGATAACTCGTCGGCACGTCTTTCTTGATGTGGCACACGAGGCCGAACGACGTCCCAATCCCACGTACTGGAGGGCGACTCCTCAGGGATATAATGAACAATAACTAGAAGCAAGACGACGAGTCTTCTTCTTTCGACTGCTGACTTTTGACTTCGTGGATCTGTTTTTATAACTCGGCTGCAACTCCTTATTAGGGACGATTCAGCATTTCTATTAGCTGTTTCAGCAAGCATCTGCTGTCACGGAAGGTATTCTCATTGTTCAATCAAAGTTCTTTTAGCATCGAATTCGCTTCAGCACTGACACGATTAACCTGCCCACGTCTTATTTTACAAGGTATTGTTTACAATTGATAACAGTAACAAAACTAACCAAATTGAATAATTATCATTCTGTAGTAGATAAAGTTTGAAGACCTGTATTAACTTCGTTGTAGAGAATTCACATACTATTGGCCAGTTCTGAGTTGTATCTATGTATCTATTTATCATGCCTGTGTAAGGAAGAAACTTGCTACGTCTGTCCATCATAAAGCGAAGTCGTAGCTGTTGCGCATAGTCGATCTTACCTTAGTAAGCAGTTATAGGCATATATTTTAGTGTTATTTTTTTCTTGAAGCCCTTTCCATTGGTCATCATTAGCCATTACCAAATGAGAACTCTCGGTTGTCATCTTGCCTAACTCCACAACCTTTATGTGTCGTTAAACAGGCATACTTGCGGGAGATGGGTGAACATTGCAACGACAATTCCTATCAGAAAATGATCAGTCAGTTGAAGAAGGACACCGTAGACCCGTCGGGTTCTGCAGCTATGCGACAGTGGTTTTACCAAACATGTTCCCAATTTGGATACTACCAGACCTGTGACAAGAGCACGTCATGTGTCTTTTCTCATTTGATACAGTTAAGTGATTATACAGACATTTGTAAAGAGCTCTTTGCAATCGATGAGAAAGAGATAGAAAAAAGCGTGCGCTTCACTAATGCTTATTATGGTGGCAAAAGACCAGGAGGATCAAGAATTGTATTTGTCAATGGTAAGAGTTTCATAATAGACGGTCACATGTATGTTATTCAAAACCATATCTGAGGTTTACGTGTATTTTATAAGCAACTTAAGGTTTGGGTTAGAGCGCGAGTTTATTCATTTTGA
This sequence comes from Carybdea cf. marsupialis auct. non (Linnaeus, 1758), assembly GCA_010016065.2. Taxonomy (NCBI): domain Eukaryota; kingdom Metazoa; phylum Cnidaria; class Cubozoa; order Carybdeida; family Carybdeidae; genus Carybdea; species Carybdea cf. marsupialis auct. non (Linnaeus, 1758). The sequence continues at coordinate 888 of JAAAKL020002359.1, read as the reverse complement.
GACTAGAACTAGAGCTGTTCTTGAATTACTGGTTGCTTATTTTTGTCGCTCGATTGTTGATAGGTGAAACAACAGAAGAACGCAGGAGCGTTATATTTTAGAATTGATTACTGGAATTAATATTCTGTTGCTTTCCGTGCTGGAAAGATTGGCGTAGGCAACCCGATAATTGTTCAACGCAACGCTGTTTAAACACATGGTAAGGATGACTGTGGGATGGTATTACGATTTGTCTTGGTATAATTGTGATGTTACTTATAAAGGGACTTCTGGCAAAACATAGAGAATAGTGATGTATTTATCTTCTTCATTATGAGGTCTTATGTCTTTGACAAACGTGTTTATTTGTAAGCAATAATACAATGCTGTGTCGCTCCTGTTACGTCAATACATACACGCAACAACAGGGGTCATGCACTTGGGCCTGAACGATGTATTTCGAGTTTAGACAATTGGTGACGATCTATAGAGGTTGTATTTATCGTAACGTTTGTTTAGGTTCGATTGATCCGTGGCATTGGTTGAGTGTCTTGCGGAACACAACAACGCCCGATGAATCAGCAATCTTCATTCCTGGAACAGCACATTGTGCTAACATGGCAGCACCGTCACCGAGGGACCCGGAAGCATTGACTAAAGCTCGAAAAGTAAGTGTTTCTGGTAACAGAATATAGCCGTTACTTGTATTGTAGTTTTTCCACAAGTCACTGCTAGGCCCTGATTGATCACAATTGCCCCAAATTTTGTCATTGGTATTCAACAATTTGACAAGAAAGGTAGAAGCTCAATTTATAATTTGAATACAGAATAATAAAACTGCACGAAATAGCGAATTCATTTTGTACTTAAAAGCTTTTTCGTCTGACACTCCTCAGAGTACAATTCGTC
>JAAAKL020002358.1:0-26425 GCA_010016065.2 Carybdea cf. marsupialis auct. non (Linnaeus, 1758) | reverse complement strand
AATTGATCCGCCCCGTTTTGTTTCTCTTTACACAGGTCCTAACCAAAACTTCTTTTTGCTGTTGGTACCGTGTTTAAAACTTATGGCTACCCCCCCCCCCCCCCCCCCCCCGATTCGTCTATTCCACGTTTATGGATGGATTTTATGTGGATGTGCATCTGGAAATTTCAAATAGAGTCGTGATCTTGTCACTGCCGTTGAGTGTTATGTGCGTTTCTGCTAAAGTAAGAAAATGGATGTTTGTATGCCCGTCAAAAGCTGCACATAAGTTCTCAAAGTTGTTAACAATCTTCTCACGTTCTGATGAATGAAACCAACGACTCACATTTCAATAATATTTTCAAGTCATGACGGTCAAAGCCAATTTCCTATGTCTAAGCAAACCAGAAAAACATGCAAAATACGTATTCCATCCAAAGCAAACAGACAGGTTCATTTTAAACGCAAACAGTGAAGAGTACATAAATGTTTGCTGGAGGTCCTTGCTTAAACCTAAAATGGCTTATCTGATACTTTGGTTAGGCAAGGGGTTTCTGATCAAAACGATTGCATCATAATGGCCGACCGCAAAGAAAATGAAAAGAAAGGTTTCCATCAATGGTGCAACATGGGCATGAAACTCTACAGTGTCGCTTAATCTAGGTATCCCCTTGTGATGACTGATAGTTTTTGGTTTTATTACTTCCCTTGTATTTTGAAAACAGAATTAATCTCGTTTTGTCTTTCCCAAAGTAGATGCGCAGCGTAGTACCAACCAACCAGTCACATAAGAAATCGAAACCTCTGTTTAGACACCTTTCTACTTTTTTGGAACCCTTGTATGCGTAGATGAGGTGGGAGACATCAGCATACAAAAGAGGTACAATTGCGGTTTCTTTTGTTTTGACTGATATGAAAGCTGCTGGTATCGTAATATCCAATAAGGACCCTTTGAAGTTGGATATGCTAACAATGCGAGATACAAAGATATGAAAATTGGTTAACAGAGATCACTTGTGTGCATAGAAAACATAAGTAAATTACCCGAGGAACAAAAACATCGCCAACTTCCTGTCGAAGATTACTACTTCCTTAATACAGCAAAAATGTGAGTTTAGGCTAGGCTCAACCTAGAATAGTACCCGACGAACTATGAGATATACTGTAAAAGTACCAGAAAAGTATCAAGAATCTTACTCTGTCTCCTTGGTGGCTTTGTGTCTTTTACCTCTCTGGGTGAAGAAGGATTCTCTAAAATTTCGTCAGGTTTTACCTTACCCTTCTTCCGCGATCCTTGCCGAGAATGGCGACCAGTACCTCTGGGAGTCAATTCGGTTTCGCTTGCGGTTCCCACCGAAGGGTCTTCCCAACTATTGAGTCTTTGGAAGCTACCGCTTTTACTATTCGATCTTGGTCGTGGATCCGTTGCAAGAAATGGGTCTTCATTTTCGATGCTCATACCTTTATGAATAGGTCATAAATAAATACATTATGGTCATCTTCGATATGAGTACTTCGTGTTTTGTTACATGTGTATTGTGACAAATTTCTCTTATATTTTAATATTTTAATGTCATTGCAGATAATTGAAGAGGAATGCTTGATTCTATCAAAAGTACTTCCCACAGGAGTTCTATACTACAGAAACAAAAAGCTAATTATTTTCACAGATTTACAAATGTATTGACATTGCACTCAAATCTGAAAAAAAATACATCAAGGACTAAGTATATTTTAAAATATCTAAAAGCACTGCTAAAATATTACAGACTTTTTTCCTTCTGAAGTTTGCTTCTAATTTCAATCCAGATAATCAAGGTTAACATCTCCCTGCCACTTCATCTCATAGTGATCAATCCACTCAAAATCCTTTATCTGGAAAAGAGACTGAACCAGACATCATTCCCGTCGTTACTCTTTCTAGAGTTACCTTCCATCCCTCCCAAATTTCAAACCATGCCCAAAGAAAAATTGTTTCCCTAAAATATGAAGATAACTACTTGCTGTCAAGCTTTGTTTCTATAAGAAAAAGAACTGGATTTACCCACATTAACACCTCTGCCTTTTCAGTATTATTAGTATCACTTATGTGCATCAATGTACTTTTATCGAATCACCTTGTCAAAATTACAATTTGAATGACCTCTGTTATGGACCCCGCTACCACCTAAACAGCCCTATGCTGACCGGTGATGTTTGTAAAAATCACTTTTGCACCACAGCTTGCCACTATAAGGAAAAAAGTTTGCTGCTGGACCTATTATACTAAAATTTGCGACTTAAGCATTTGGACACAGTATTAAATGGCAATAGCACAATTCACATTGGATAGGAATGATGTATCACAAAAGCACGAGCTACTCCGACGACTGCTATTGCAGGAATGCCAGTCAATTATTTCTTTCTAGTAACTTAAACAAATTAGTTAACTCTGTACTCGATGTTAATTAATACTGTTTTGAGGCAACCAGGTGGCGGTTGGGGTGGGAGTGTATTCCTAGTATACCTAAAGCTTTACTGATGCTAGTAACTGCCACTTTCAGAATTGTTCACTCACCTATTAGGTACAGAAAAGTAAATATGCTTGTTGCATTTGAGCCTATGATGTCACAGTGCAGCAAGATTATTAAAACTATTAAAACACCGTTCTAAAATCCATTATTGTTGTACCGTTTACTAGCGAAAGCTAAAAACCTTTATTGTTTAGATTTAAAATATAGTAAACGACGACAAGAGATTAAAGAGCAATTTTTTACATAAAATTTATTGATTTGTGCGCAAAAAGAAGGTATTTTCTTAGCTTTCTTGTCCATAGATATTTCATGTTATTTGTGAGTGACTCTCACAGAGGGTGATTATGACGCTATTATTTGTAAATTTTTGAACTTTTTTCTCGAAACACTCGTAAATAAATTTGAGGAAAAGTCAGAAAGGTTCAAAACAATTGGGCACGTTGTTAATGAGATATCGGGGGGGGGGGGGCATAAAGCCGTGGAGCCTGATACCTTCCCCTTCATTTAGTCTTCGTAGGGTTAATGCACAAAATAGTCACAATTGAATGGCCAAGTAGAAATCTTAATCTAATGATGAATATAAAAGCTAGCAAAGAGAGCATAGGAAGACCATAGTGGCAAAGAATACGTCAAACTTTGACGAACACACATAATTTTCTTCTGAGCTTTCGATGTATCTCACATCATTATCAAAGAATAACAAAACAACATAACTTAGCAAACTTTAAAGCAAAAACGCATTACAATACAACAGTATACGGAAAACATAATGGTCCCAAAGGGAGAACAGCAAGCGTTAAAAGAGAGGCAGGGGATAGAGCTCTGGATAAGTTTAGAGAAGGCTTGACTTCAAAAAAAGGAGAGTTTCTATTAGTAACAAGCCGAACTCAGAGTTAGCCGTAGCTAGGAAATCGAAGCTAGACAAGGAAAAAGTATTACAACAGTCATTACAAAGCGAGTGAATACTGGAAAGGGGAGGGCTAGAGAGCTTCTCCCCACTCAATGAACAGAATAGGGATGCCGCCGTCTCTCCCACTTCCCTTCAATAAAAGATCTCACGTTAGAATATTAAATGTTTTAGACACTCTACGGCACTGAGCCACCAGCAAACAGAAACAGAAAAGTACTTGGTGACGTCAATAACAAAGACTTGATAAAAGTTTCTCTATCTATCAATCTATTGGACTCATGAACGTTATTGCAAAGTTAGTAATGCGTCTCATCCTTCAAATCGTGCATAAAGTCTCTAAATGCTGAATTATAGGGAAAATTCATGACTAAGTTCCGGCTGCTTCATTCAAACATCGAACAAAAAACATCGAACATAGAACATCGAACAAAAAAGTCGCAATCAATCGATTCTCGGTGGTATTTGTGAATGAAAATCGCTCAGTTGCCATTTGTCACCCGATCTGGTAACACCCTTGGTGAAGATGATTGACTCATCCGGACACGTCTACGCAAACAGTAATGATTTTATTGATCGGGGCGCAATAGATCACTTGATGTGAAGGAATACGGACTACACTTCAGATTTCAGTACTATTTGCCGCAATAGAGTAGGAACAATGGGTGTTCCTTGTTGTAAAATAGCCTTCCATCTGAAGAGCAGAACAATACTTACTTCGCTGCGGCTTAATGCCACTTTGCGATGGATCTTGGTCCACTTTACTTTTACTGGTTACTTGAGGCATTTTTCTATGAGACTCTGCCTTCTTGGGTCTTGGTTTGGGGCGTGGACTTAAATCATCATCTTCATCAGACAGTCCAAGTCCTGCTAGAGGATCATCATCGTCTATAACAATAAATATATCAAATTTATCGTTGAATGCTTAAATATTCAGTGAATAAAATAACGAAACCGATAGTGACGAGGCTTGGTATAACAAGGCAGAAGAGAATAGTCAACTCGGTTAATTTTTACACTTGGGTCAAATCGAGAGGTTATTCTGAGTTTCGAGTTATAATAAGACCACCTGACCTTAAAATGACTCTAGATGACGATGGACATCAATCGATGCTCCAATTACATACGGATACCCTTTGTTGTAATTACAAAGCGAACAAACCATCAAGAAATGCTATTTTATTGGTCTTATAAGGTCTTATCATCCGGGAGCTGTCTCCTCTCCAATAAGACCACTTAAAGAACAATTAATATTGCCTTGTGAAACGTATATTTGCGCAGGATTGTTCATTTTGTATCTCATTGATCTACGAGATACAAAAGTATTTCAATGCTATTGCCGCAATTGAACCTTATTCCCTTTGCAGGTTCCGGGCCTCCAAAATCGGTACCGACTATTAAAGGACGACACGGCAACAAGAGAAAATGAGCACGTTAAAAAATATATTGAGCAGATACATTCAAAATTTAAAGAACCACATCTGCAAACATTTCTTTACAAAAGTGCCACTGCACAATTTAAAACCAGTCACCAACACCCTCATCCCAACAGAGGCAACCAAGTACCTCCTCTTACAAATTGGGAGAAAATGCAAAGTTCTTTTCAGCTATGAAGAAGAGAGGGCCGGTGCCCTCTATCTGTTCTTAAGTAAATACTAATCTTATTGTTTCCCTTAACCATTGTACGTATTAAAATAAATAAATAAATATTTATCTTACTGTGGACAATGATTGGAATATAAGGAAGAAGTTTAAAGCACAAAGTTCTTTTGCATACGAAGGCGCATCCTAGGGGTTACAATGATGAAGACTTTCCAAGAACGGAGAGGGTAACAGTAATAGGTGAGGGAAGAAGAAGAAGGCAATCGATATCACAGACGATATAAGGAGCATTGACGACGATGTATAACAGCCAAAGGCAAACGCTATTACTCGGGGCGTGTCAAGTATTACTTTAATCAAATCCTAAAACTTTCACAAAAACATTTTGCCTATAGCTAGTTAGTTGGTAGTCACATGCAAATAAACCATTGCACTTCAAACTCCGTTATAAACGGTCAAAAAAAACACCGTCGTTTCTCTTAGTGGTAACACGGCAGCTGTTGCCAAAGGAAAGTATAATTTTCTTTAAGAAACATACCTATACCAGGAATTGTACAATTGTAATGCTTGAGTAGGATTTGATAATAGATACAGTACGCAAGTTTTTTGCTACTGGTTTCAGAGTGACTCAGTCTGCCTGTCTAACATAGGGGCAGTTGGACACTTGATATTTATTCTTTAACAATCATCATAAACGATTTCTGTCACGCATCTTTTGCTCTCATCAACCATAACACTCTCATATCGATAGGACACAACCCCTAAGAAAACCTCGATTGTCAACTTGTATTTTGTCTGCAATCCTTCCCCATTGAAGGATCAGTTAATAGAAAATCGAAAGAATGTCCAAACCGAAAAATCTATTATTAGTGAACTTCCCAGACAAAAAGGTGTAATGTGAGAAAGGGCAACAACATTGATTTTAAGAAACGGCGCATATTCAGGATCATGACATATTTCTAAAGCTCTAATAATTTAATAAACCAAACAAAGTATTTATTGAAGGTGGGTAAAGTTAGAAACAAATAAGCAATTGAAACACAGGATTTCAATCAATGCGTCGTGTAACATCCGTGATTGCTATACACGGGGTGCACGACTTCTTGATCGCAAAAAGAAAAGACGACCAAAACCGGCAGTTTGTAATGAACCTTTCTTCCCCTCTATTCTTCCATATGCACGGAGGCCCAATGCTACTGGATTCGAAGTGGAATTCGATCGATTGACATGGTTAGCTCAGCTTTTCGTCCTTACGGGGTCGCTGAAATAAGTACTATGGAAAAATTGACTATAATTTTCATTTGGGACTGGAGTCGTGCCCACGCCAGCCCTTCCACAGATGTGGTTGTAATTTATTGCAAAAGGTGCGGTTAGGTAGCCTCCGCCGAATGTCAACAACGTATTAATTCTTGTTTCTTTTCTCCTATCTACAATTCTAAATCCTGTTTTAAAATTATGTTTCACAACTGTCTCCTATTACTATAGTTGACGTCGTGTCTGTCGTAGATCGATTACTAGACTAGTCGATTTCTTTCTGTAAAACCATACCAGGTGTACATGTGACTCCATGCTTTCAGACTCCGATAGAATAAGTTCAATGTTTAATGGTCTTATGGAACTAATTCCCCTCTGTATTAAGTACATTAACTAAGTTCATATATATAATAATATATAATATAATATCTCACCGTTCAAACAAGTATAGACATCTTTCAAAAAAAGAGGAACAAAATACGGTCCTGCAGACGGCTTATCACTTCAAACCACTTCGTGGTTGATATTTGTGAACATAAAAATGCATATATGCCACTTATATGTCTTAGATACAGAAGCTAAAGCTATAAAAACGCGTAACAGTGCTGTATTTATGTAAATGACAAAGATATGACAGCGAACCAGTTAAATAAGCTGCACTAGGAATACAGACTGCATGTCACAGTACTCACCGAAATCATGCTTGCTGGACGCCTGCTTCCGTCCTTCACTCGCTTTGGCTGGAAAACATAAGATGTAGAAAGGGTTATGTAATATCTTCTTCGTGCTATTAATCTACACGCGTGTCCATGTCAGTGTAAAATATTATTTCAAAGCACGTAATGCCATGGATGCTATCCACATTGTCATCTGTTGTAGTCATCAACTTCCTTAGTTTCCACTTAACCGGTACGGAAGGGCGAAGTTGCTCCCGAATATTTCTTTACACTTGGAGGCGTTGTACTTAGATTATCTAACGAAACTATTAAAATACTTCGACTCTGTCAACGGTCTACGAATCTTTTCTGGGAAGAATGACATCCATGTGTTCACTCCATTAGCCGTATTGCTATGTGACATAATAAGTTATTCTTGCCAAACTATATTCCGTATATAATAATCATTTTAAATCAACAGAAAAATAAAAATGCCCTTGGTTAACTACCATAATTAATGGAGAAGACATAAGAACAAAACGTTTTTGTCAGATTAAGAACCGATTCCAAAAGATGCGCTCTACATTCCGAAACTCTTTCAAAAGGTAGCACAGACTAGATGTCGACTTCCTGTTCGAGATTCATGACTTCGTCAGAAATCTTTAGTTCACGTTTGGAGGGTCTATAAAGCCGAATGAGCTACACTGAAAATCTCTTTAAAGAAAAGTTACGTTTTCATCTAGTCACTTCAGCACAAAAAGGGCAGTTTCTTGAACTGTCAAGTATTCAGTTCTTTTACATAACCCTTTTCGTGTCACGCACATTGCATGGCATCCAACACCAGAAGCTTGCCTTGCAGCTGAAGCATGTTATGGTATTTTCTTACATCGACTCTAAGAGAAAAATTACTTGACTATAAATGTTTAGTTTATCGAGTTTGTGATGGAGACATGTCTTTAAAAAAGCAAAGACGCAGAACAAAACTAGGATCCAGGGTATCTGCCTAACAAAGCCGAGGAGCGAAAAGCATGAAATATCGAAATGAGTAAAAGGGCTGGGCTGTGCCACTTTTTAATTGACGGTATCGATTCGAAGAAAGAGACACTAAAATTACAGTACAAGCAATAAAAATATTGTTGTGAATATTTCATCCACATCTACCATTGCAACGCAAAGTCTGAACTAAAAGAGAATGGAGGTAGTGGCGAAATTGTTGTAAAGGAGATCGTTTAAGCTATAATGAAAACAAGAATCTGCCAAAGAGAGCTTTCAAGAACCTGCGATAATTTAGAGACGTACGTTTAAGGTAGCCTAGAGCTCTTGGCTATGTTGCAACATTTAATGGCATGACCAAATTGTAGATGTCATGTATGGTGGAAGGGCGCAGAATGGGGGAGTGGTCCAAGTATATTACCAGCTTAAAGTGTAAAGTTCTAAAATGCTCCAAACTGTGGCAACAATCCTGTTGCTGAATGCGGAGGGAAAGTGATGACTTCACAAATCAAAAGTTTTAGAAATAGTACAATCTGACTCCAGATATCGAAAGACAAGCTTGGAATAGGCTGTTTTCCAAAGTAGCAGACCTGCAGCTTATATAGTGTTTAAACTAGAGGCGTTTTAATCTCAAAAATCTCTGGTCATTGCTCTGTTAATATTCTTTGGTTCCTTAAGTCAGGAACCAGCATCAAATAATAAGGTTTTGTTAGCGAGATTCAAAACTTTGAACCCTGATATCTCCGTGTTGGGAAAGGGCATCACTCTCGATTTTGGCCATTGATGTTCTCACTAATAGGGTAACTTGAAAATTGAGGTATTTCCCCTTAATTCAAAAATGTTCAAAATCGTGACGTCACACTTTCCCAGCGCATTAGTCGATCAAACACACATAGCTAAAGACTGGATGGTACATTTCTGGAAAAACTCGAGGAAACGCTTGATTACAACAATCACACGAAGAATTTTATAGGATACTTTTTCTATTAAATATAGGTCAAAATCTTATAATAGGGTAGACTAGTAATATCCAATCTGATAGGAAGGGGTAAATTCAAATTCTTCAAGCTCAATAACGTCATATCCGGTTGCCGTTGTCGAGCTTCTGACATGCTACCTATGTTACGGTCCTTTCTTTTTGACCAGTGTGCTTAACTACGAAAGTGAAAGAAGTAGAGTAGTCCGAGAGGCAAGTGAGCCTCATCACAAGATATTACAACCTCCCCAACGAAATTCTGCATGATTTGAAAATTGACAAAAGGCAAGAGGAATTACTTAACAATAAGAGACTCTCGACAAGTCTCTCGATGTATGTATACATAACTGTCATTTTAATTACAAATCAGTGAAATTTCACCTTTAAGGTGCAAAGAGTTTTGTTTTTTGATGCTCTGAATTGTTAAGATCCTCAGAAATCCATTCCAAGACTAATTCTCCGTTGCGTCTACACATCTACAGTTGCTTCACTACTTACGAAGCCTATTCACCACGCAAAGGTGATAGGTTACATTCTGGAATTCTTTGACATTTGATGGGGGTCAAAAACGTAATCACAAACATTCCAAGTGTAAACAAGAATGGTTGAACAAGAGAATAGCTGCGGAAACCAGGAAGTAAATCAGCTGTTGATGTCCGAGGCGAAAGCTTAGTTAGCCGTGACACCGTGACCCCTTGAACTTCAATCTTAAACAAGGGACAAGTGTGGTACACACACGAATGTAACCCCTCGAGATGCCCCTCAAGACATCAACTAAGACGCAACTAGAAATTTAGCATCTGATAGTACAGCATAAAAAGGCGACTACATTATCAACGAACCCCGAAGGCCATACGTTTTATGGTCAAACATGCGCAAAGAAAAATCTCATGCTATCAGACAAACAACGTGCGCCTGCTTAGTTGAATAACTATTGTTTTGTCACCAAAGCTGTTTGAAGCAGGTTCTGTACTACACGAAGATATTGTGACCCGCAGAAGATGAGAATTCCGATGAGACAGAAAAATAAGTGGAAGATCCAGCAGAAAGATACCTGTTAGCTATCACTATTATGCCACTGGGGGGAATTACTACTTTGCAGTCACTAGCAGCTATCTGATGTGAAATCATCGTCAAAAACAGAAACAGTAACGAGTGAGAAAAAAACGAAACAAAACGTGAAACTGAATGTAACGGTAATTCGGTAAGGAAAAGATGCCAATTGATCCAATAACAAAATATATTTTCCTTGAAAAGGAACATTCAGAACACGTCAAACAGTACAAAGTCACTCATAATATAACTTAGCTATTCAATGCTGTTATTCAATACTGTTATACGCACAGTGCTTAGTGTTTACGGTATTAAAACACTTAAAGAAAAAGCTAGTGAATAGGACGCGTATTAAAGGAAAAAGAAAGAAATCAAATTAAAAAGATGACTTACAAGGAATACCACTTTAGGAAAGCATGAAATGAAACATTACATTGGAAAGCAAGAGAGTCATAACAATATTCACTTAGAATGGCCATTTTCACTCTATGCGTGTAAGAAATCTAATGAATAATGCGTAACCTGAAAAACAGATGCTCTTTCAATTTTATTTTCATCACGCCTTCTCCGGGGACACGCAGCACCTACTACCTGCTACCGACTGCTGAATAAGGACAAGAAACATGTGAGATAGAATTGTTGTTGACAAGTAAAGAGGACAACATTTTGTCAACGAAGAAATACTTAGTGGGGGCAAACAAGGCAAAGGATAAAAGCATTCATAAATTACCTGTCGACTTTGCATGGGTAGCTTTAGACCCGCTCTTTTTACCGAAACCAAAAAGACTACTTTCCAAATCATCGATATCCTGAGAGAAATACGAAAAATGGAAAAACGTCAATATCTTGTCCCTCGCATATCGGACACCTCTTAAATTATTAAACAACACTAACATCAGCCTCACAGAATGCCGTTATGATCTACCCTAAGTACGCTTATCACCAGATGTCACGCAAAGCATGTCAAATAAAAATTTGGACAACCTCATCTCTTTAAATAATTTGATTGATTTCTAGATACTTGGATTGAATCAGAGTTACAATAGCGGTATTCGCACTTGCAGGATACCTTCCTTAATCTCAAGGACCACTGCTTGTTGCCATTTGATATTATCTTCTTCCTTAGTCCACCCCGCAAGGCTCTCTATAATAGTCACGTACGAGCAATTTTCCCGAACCTGCTCAAAACGTTGTAAGACATCAGCATCAAAGTTCAACACACGATGAATCAGACAAAGTCCATCGACAATAGAGAAATCCAAATGCAAAGCATATCCCACTGAAACTTTGTCAGTCTTACATTTGAGCACATCAAAGTTGGTATTATGTAGACGTAAAACTTTTGACACTTTAAACATTTAAGCTTCAAACTGTTTACTTTTTGAACTGCTTCACCTCGAACTTTTAACATCAGTTTGTTTAAATTCTGTATTACTAACTCTTTCAACTGATTCAACAACTAGATGCATAAACTGTGAAATGTTTAACTTTTGAACTATTTACAATTAGCAATTGTTTAACCTTCGAACTGTTTGAACGTCGAGGTGTTTCATATAGGCAAAGGATAGCTATGGACAATTTGACAAACTTAGAAAGCCTCATTTTATCCCTCCCTTGAAATACAGTGATGTGAACAGCAGAACCTATCAATCTGCCAGGGAAAAAGTACTGATCGCTTTACATAGTTTGTTTTCAGAAATGTACAACGAACCACAAGTTGAAAGAATAGGCAAAACTTCACAGGTCATCCCAAAACTTGGGAAAGACAAACATCGAAAGATCAAGTCAACCTGCCGCTCTAGAACAGTTGCCACAGTGAGGTAAGGAACACTCTAAATTAAAGGGCGGAGAGGACGGAGGCTGCATGAATCAAGTCTCGTCTCGCAAGGTTTTAGACCGTCATAAACTAAATAATGTATCTCAGCTTTCTTTAATAATATGATATGTTGGATAATATCTTCAATTCATCACAGAACCCAAGGATTCGCAAAATGTAATCGACAGAGTCACGTTTCAGTGACGTAGTGCGGGGTTACGGCACATTAGTGCGACTCAAATGTCACAGCTGAATCTTGGACAGAAAACAGCCTCCACGTCCACTAGAAGAATGCGACCACACACATACACGAGGCCATCGAAATCATCCCTAACAAAACTTGAGATAAAAATATCATTTACCGACATGGAGCATGTCAGCGTCGATAAAGCAAACAACGACCAACAGCATCAGCAAACTTCACTGACAGGAACTCTAATGACAGTTAATCCTATAGTAAACCTAGATGTACAAATCATTACAACATCTTCTAATATATATACAGTTTTCAAAGAAAGGAATCTTTTGTTACTGAACGACAAAAATTTTGAGATGCCATCTGCACAATTTTCATTTTTAGTGCGAGCAGAAAACAGCTCAGCAAGCTCCATACCACAAAGGTGGTAACATAAACTGATCCCCCTGCTCCCTCTAATCTCGCTCTGCTCTGAACACATGGTACCAGAATGCCGAAGGGGCTTTCACAATGACGAGGTGAAGTTGTATGGTAAGAACAAGTCTGCATTTGAAGGAAAAGTCACGTTAATGACGTTAAGTCAACGCCAAGCGCGATAAAAGCTTACAGAACATTGAATATGTCTAGAAGGAACGTCTCGATTATAAGAAACTGCAGGCAAAGAGGTAGCTAGCTACCTAACTAGCTAGCCAAGTAGCGGCAGAAATTTTCTGCCTTCTCTCTGAAAGATGGCCACTTCTAAACACGAAATTTTGGCTAAAAGATGTAAGATGCGATCAAACCAAATGCGATCAAATTCTAAATCCCTGCATTCGGAAGGGACTAAAACTGTGAGAGACAGCGTACTTGCAATTAGCAAGTGGGTTCATCTGAGATTAAACTGACGTCTAAAAAGATATGACGTATAGTAATGTTGCTACAGATCTTTCGATTTTAGCAAGCACTTGATTTAATCCCACGAGAAACATCTTCTGTTTGAAAGCAAATTTATACAATAACCTAAAAAGGGCTTTGTATTGGACACGTGCTTCACTAATTATATGAAATCAAGGCATGTAAAATGAGGGATTATCACAAAATCCTCAAAAGTGTTTAGGAAGCAACGGTCATCTGAATAGCAACTGTCTTAAACTTTGTAATTAAAGACCTGGATAGCTATACTAAAGAGTGTTTCTATCGGTAAAGAGTACGTGATTCGACAATCAGACCCAACCACAATAATAACGAAGAGGGTAAGCTAAGATGACACTGTCGTTATTCTACTTGTAACACGTAGCACTTTTGGTCCTGAGATTTAAATGTCCTGTAGAGTGAATCCACGCAAGAGAAAGATAAAAAAACAGAAAAAGTTTCTTTCTGGTTCGTTAACTATCGAATAAGGGTCGTTGCAAAAAACTGAAAGTGAAAACATTTTCGTGATGAAATGCTAAGGTATGCGATTATACTATGTCCTTAAGAAACGCATGTATGTGACACATTTAGCATCAACAGCATGTTGCAATCTTTCCAAGCACAATAAAATTATCGTGATATCTCTTCACATATCATAGTTAATCTATCAGTTAAGACATTTAAGTATTGACGTACCCCAAGGTCCTCTGCTACTTTGTTCGCGTCATCCGCAGTGAGTCTTATATCCTGTGTTGGAATGGAATGGGAAATGAACGATATGAGCATGGCAGAAAACAGATATTTTCTTCTCCTTACCTTGCAAACTGTTTTATCGAAGATCGAAGAGATCAAAATGGATCACTTATCTAGTCCACTCAACATTATTGGATCAATGACGTTTTACGTTATTGTTAATTTATTTGTGCTTTAACATAAATAAGAAGCTATTTTACTGGGGATTTTACAAGATATTCACATCCGTACACTCACTATTGGCTGAATAAAACCATAAAAAATCATTAAGTTCCCAACAATTGATTTGGGGATGAAAACAAAACTTACTCCACATTGTCTACGTATCAATGTGTATCCTCGCGCATTAATAAAACCAATTATGGACTCAGAATAGTACACAAGAGGAAATGTACAAGGTTCACAATCAAACAGAATCAATTGCAAATTACAAACATTAGCATTATAGGTCTGCATTTACTTGTACTGCTTTTACAGTGTCAACATACGTAAGTACGTATCTATAAGTCGGTGAATACAAGTAACGTACGTCTTGGCTTTCATCCAAGTCATTGCTTGCGCCCATTGCAGACAGATTCTTGTAGAACTCCTCATCAGTGGCTCTACGATAAATAAAGATAATAAATATTCAACAGACTCAAGTCAATCATCCACGGCGAGATCTGTTGTTAAAAGAACTTTAAATATCAACGCACGTTACATTTCTGTCATCCGTGCACTCTGTAACAGATAACAGGAATAGCATAATTTTACTTTAAATCACTGCACTGACTACGTTTTCTACATTTAACCATTGGATCCAATATGTTCACTTTGGATTATTTTATATCACTAGATCACTCGATATTCCACGATTACTGGAAAACACTTAAAGAGATGTTCTAGCTGTTACTCTACCACTACAGAAAGGTTTTTCATTAAATAAAATACATAAGAAAGTGTTAATTCAAGTAGAAGCTTAAGTTTATTTTCACTCCAAAATACCAAAAATAAAATTCAATTTTTGATGATGATTATTGTGACATACTTTTCCCATCATACAAAAAAACTGTACATTTTTATTGTTATTGGAATACACTTTTTCTGTCATGAAATAACAAAGTACGAAGTTGTCATTGTTATGCTGGAGTAAAGTTGCTAATAACCAACACTAACAATAAAAAAACAGCAAAATCAAAGTGACTAAACCTTGCTATACACGGGTGAAATTGTATTCCATGAGTTATATAAAAGGATCAATGATCACCTTTGGCACTGTACAAAACACAAGACACGTTACATTAGACCGAATTAAACAAAGGTTAAACAACTTCAACAGAACTAAAACTAAACGAAATAAAACTAACTACAGTGACCTTTAGGTTCAGTTAATGTAAAAGGGAAAGTGAGCTTTACTTATTTGATATGAAACATAAATAAATGAGACTAACTGTGAGATGAAGAAACATAAGAAAACTATTAGGATTAAATTAACTGGTATAATAACACAGAATAAGAAGAAAAAGCTAACTTACAATGGATGAGAATGGGAAATAAAATAAACGAAACCACAACATCTCATGATACACAAAGTAGTAGAAAAATACGGCCAACAGAAAGAATAAAATAAAAGATCATGAGCAGTAAAGTCAAATGAAACAAAATAGAATAAATTGAAATAATTTGACTATTGTACAAGAGGAGCTTTAGAAATGATCGCCTAAGAAAGTATTAAAAGAATGAGTTCATGTACTATACTTCCACCGAGTTAATAGGATAAAGAAGAAACCAGACAATTGTGAAAGTACTGATCATCAAGTAATATGCACAGGAATAGTGATTCTAAAGTGGCATGAGACAACACAAATAGCAATAGTAAGTGCGGTATTCATATTACAAAACAAGTGTATAACGTAACATAATAGCAAGGATGAACGCGATAGTTAGATAACCGTAGAAAAACAATGAAGAAGAGAATAAAGATCAAAAATACAAGAGGAAGACATCAAGAAGTAGGGGATAAAATGCAAGGTAAGATAGTGAAGAAAACGGAGGGAGAGAAGACTGAGAGGAAAGATGAGTTGAAGAAAACAAATGATAGAGAAAAGAAGAGAGCTCAATGAAGCAACTATTGGTAGTTAATAAGAACAGAGAAAAGAGAAATGTGAAAAAAAAACCAAAATGGAGGAAAGACAAAAAGAATAGATAGTAGAAAACAGAAAGGCTGAGAAGAAAATGACTGGGACAGACCGTTAAAAAATATTCATTGAAGTGGAGGAAGAAATAAAGGATGGTAAGAAAGAAAACAGTATAGAAAGAAGGGTAGCATTGACCATACCTAGATGTCAATCCACTTTTGGCACCTTTTCTCTTAGGGATTGTCTATAAACGATGAGAAAATCTTCACATTAAGATTTACACATGACTTTCCAGTTTCTCTGAGCACCCTAAAGGTTTAACTGGTAATAATGAGTCATCAATAACATGGACCATGAGTAAACTGTGGCATAAATGGATATAATGGGCATTTCATAACTGGAATATTTACTTTTAAAAACGGGAACAAATCACATTAAGGGGCCAAGAACATGTCTAAAATGTTGTCTGTGTCCAATCTTTAATTTCATATTTGGACTTGGTAAATGTCTAGGAGAGAGCTACAGAACAATTGGGGACATGTTGTTGAGCTTAGGGAGATGAAAAATATTCTGTAAATTTTATGGACCTGTTTAAATTTGGAAAATTCTCACTAAGTTATACACTTTAATAAAACGAGGAGACCATATTCCATGGTTCCCTTATGGCATGGCCCTCCATATGGCATTTTCATGAATGCTCTTTAAGAACTCCAGCTGGAATCGGGATGTTTGAGGATTATCTTGAAGGCATACAAATATGATCTGCAGTGGTCAGAGCTATACAAACAATTTAGTAATCAGTTTAAATGCACAGATTTTGAATCAATTTGGTAAATGTTAACAATTTAAGCTAGATTTTATGTTCATAAAAGTTTGAAAAAACTTAATGGTTTATTTTGGGTAACCATAACATATCATAATCCTCATTCCTTCTAAATTAAATCATACAGAATAGTTCATGATAAAGAGCCACTGCTAATACACAACATAATCAGAAAATACTTTTGAGTTGGGCTTTTGAGCTATAAGGTATTTTCCGTCAGATTTAGGATCCATGATATGTTCTACAACTGGGTCACAATCCCTGTTGTCTTCTTCAGTGCTTTTTTTCTTTAAGTCGTATTGTGATGTTAAGCTCTTTTGAAATTTTTGTAAACTGGTCATTGCCACTCAAGAGATGGAGCAGATGGATGCCTTGTTAATTGGCATGGTCTCCAATCACTAGACTTGCAATATGGTTCCTAAATGGAAGTGCTTACAAGTTACAAGATTAGACCCCAGGCGAGATGATGCTATGAACATCTGCTGCTTTATTTAGTGAAGGGTAAAAATTTTCTATGTAACATTACACTTTCATAACTTATTTTTTCCTAATTTGGAGGCAATTTTGCTATTTGTAGTGCATTGCAAGGTTGACAGTTATGTAAGTGATCATTTATACAAGCACACTGGTTTGGTGTTTACACAGAAGAATAAATTTTTCATTCTTACCATTATTGGCTTGGAGTGCACAAACTAGCTGTTGGATTTGAAAGGGTATGGGCAAGGAAAATGGTTAAGCACCAAAGGTGGTAGTGATTTTGTTTAAGGTTGTTAGGAGCTGGGTTGCAATCAAAATAGAGTAAAAAAATACGCTTTGGTCCACTTTGTTGGATAAACCTTTTGACAAAAATGGACGATTGTGGTCTAAACAGAGTAGAAGCCTTGCTGGATCAATACAACAGGTATACTTTACAGCTTCACTAAACTTTCACGAGTGAAGCTACTGGAGAAAGCCCAAAATGCTAGAAAGTTAGAGATGTTCTTTCCTAGAATAGTTAGAGATGTACTTTCCTAGAAGGATTATTTAACCATAGATGTACTATTCTAGAATCAAATTTTCAAATCAAGGTTGGGTTAGGGTACTATTATCAAGTATCACAAAGGGGTTCTAAGAAAGCACACCTTGGCAAGAAAATTTTTGTAATAGTATAACTTGGCAATTCTAGGTTAGTATGTTCCATAAAATTCTAACATAATATTATGACCCAAACTACTGTGCCTGATTATTTATATGATAAGCAAACACCTGTTGCCTGGTAAAACTGTTGCTAAGTATTACATTTATGTTAATGATACTAATACTTACTAAGCAACATACTATGGGGCGTGGGAAACAATTACTGACTGTGCACGTGGGTTTCTAGTGGAATGAGGCAATTATAAATTAACTGTAAGAGGCTGAAACAATACCATTTCCAACAGATACCTGCATCTTCAGAATCTGATGCAAATACAAAAAGATGAAACAATGATTATTCTATGTCAGCATACTGGGTTTACCTATACTACTCTAATACTGATACTGAACATGTCATGTTCTCCCCTACTTTGTATTGTAATTGTACATTGAGAATGTAATATTACATTCCCTGGAACTTCCATCTTGTACACAAGAAATCCTCTTACAATCATAAATCCTACGTCTGGGTCACTTGTAGTGGTGGCTGAAGCCCTGTGCACAATAATATCTGTGAGGTTATGATAGACATCCTGATAGGTACCTTGACTCCTTTCATCAAAACATCAAACTTCATATTCTTGATATTTCTTGTCCTTGGTGCGATTGGTGATTACTAATAAGAGATGATCACTGGTGCACATGGAATTGTGCTTATGCAATTCTATGTTGGCACATTTAGGTCATTTGGGCATACTGTTGATGTTCTTAAAAAAATTTCTGATTGTTCATGATCTGTACATACATTGATGCCCTGTATACAATAAAAGTAATGGTTAAAACGGGTACATCAAATACCAATGAATGGATTCTTTTTCAGTCTGTGAGTAGTCTCTCTTGGTGAAAGCCATTGCTCTTCTTGCTAATGCCCCTATTGTTCCTCCCCAAACTCTATAGACATTGTTATTGCCACATCTGTAATGCTTTCAACTAGGCTACAATAATCCAAAAGCTGAGATTCCTGAATCATCCCCTTTGGCTTTTACAGGATCATCATGTAAGCAAAGCCATAGAAATTCAGCTCCTTTTTCACCAGACCTAAAATTGGCTCTGATGCATCTGACACATGCAGTGGAAACTTTCCTGGATATGAAATCATCATTAACAGTCCTCTGAATTCTGGCTTGTCATGTGGCTATGGAATCATTATTATTCCACCCAAACATTTCTCGATTGTGTAGTTTTTTTGGTACTTATTCACATCCACAGTACTTCAGCTTCTGCTGCGTAAACATTAATTTGTCTTTGTTCAGCTTAAGGATCTGGTCCTGCATCTTTGGAGGAATACCATCAGATTCTTATTATGGTCTGCCACCCCATGGTTGCTCAAGCTTCAGTAATGAGTACATCTTAAGCTACATTGAGAAGTCCATAGAATCTTTCAATAGTGTCATCTATGTATTTCTGGAATTACTCAGGCACACTTTATATCCAAGGTAGCAGTTGAAGCCATTTGTAATGTCCCAGCTGGCCGTGAAACACTGTTAGCTAGAACAATCTATCTTTTGTATCCAGGATCAAGTTAGTTTTACAAAGCAGGGCCTTAGCAATCATTTCAAAAGAGGAGGGAAGGAGCATGTTATCATCTAAGTGAACAAAATATATGAATTCAGTGAATTCAGAAGTAACAATATTTTGGAGGGGTGTGACCCACTGATCTTCTCAGTTGTTGATGGCCTTGCACTGCAGCTGTTGGTGTCTTTTCTACCTAGATCTATTCGTTTACACCGAATCTCTATTTTACTTACCATTTTCTTGTTACCCTTAGGAATCTGTTAGTAAATGCTCAACCCCTTCTTTAATCTTTCATAGTATTGTGCCTAGATGCCTGCCAGTTACATTTTTCAATATTTTGTCTAACACCATAAAGTCTTAAAATCACCTTTGAAAAATCAGTTGAGCTTCAAATAAGTTCAGATATTAACAGATATTTATAGCATGTATTATACACATATATTTTTCAACAAACAATACATTCCAGAGGGCATAAACACATTTTTTGATTTTTTAAATTGGGAGTCTTGAACAACATCCTTTGTGTAGGATTCTCAAAGGAAACTTTTAAACAAAATACTCCACTTTCACATCATATGCAAGTATACTGTAGTAAAAAGGGTCACTTGAATTTACCCGAGCTTTATTAGCACCAAGTCAACAGAAAACTGTTTGTCGGGACAATTAAAACAGTTGCAAAAGGAAGGGCAATATCTGCTTGACTATTAAAATCAGGCTGATACATATATGCATACCTCTGCTTTGGGAGTGGTTTCTCCAAAACCCCGCCTTCCCTTGTTCCTTTCTCCAATATCTAAATTTAAGAGAATATAGACAGTATGAAGTAATAGTCCTTGTACTATTCCTCATTTAAGATTTATAATGATGATCCTCAAAAAGAGTTGATTTCTGTCAAAAAGCACGAGTTGAAAACTAACCAATGCATCTACCCAAACACATGCTCCTAAAGAAATAAATAAAGCTGTTGAAATTTAATGCCAATAATGGCACCAAAAACATGAAATGTGAATGCCTTAGATAGCAAGTAGCCTTAAAGAAGTGAGATCCTGATATCTAGGCCTATACTGGAATTTGAATGAAAAATATTGCAACTCTTCCAGAATGCTATCTTTTCCATAAAACTCTCTTCCTTAAAAAATTCTTGCATGTACAATAATCAGTAATCCAATTTCCTAAAAACTTAACCTCACATGTTGTAGAGTGTCATTTCCTCCTGTAATCATACACTCAAACCTCCTGACATTTTAAAATAATCATCCTTTTTCTTCCCTTCTTTAGCTAGTCTTCAGTAAATAGCTTTAATTGATCTCAGATGCCATTCTTTACAGTTAAACATTTGATGTTGCAATAATCATAGTCTCATATATGTACATCTTTGTAGGAACAATTTTGTGTTAGCTACATGTCTATCATTGCTAAGTCTTTCTCTATTAATACAGAGCCCCCTTTCTATCTGCTTCAAATATTGGAACTGCATATGTTAAACAGTCTAGATGATTGTAAATTATACTCTTGTCTCAAGACATAAATTCTCTTGATTGCTCATTTGTGATTCTTATTGTCAATGTATGTTTCCATTTTATGTTGCTCACCAATTCATTCTAAACAGCTGGCATGTGGTAACTTCCCCTCACTTTTGGAAATGAGTGAACGACATAAGGCAAAATGATGCTAGATCTGCAATAGGCCTACTCTTGTCTAATACTCTCAGAAGTATAATCACATATCTATTTCATCTGCAACATGTTTTTATGGATGTGATCTAACTTAGTTTGACAAATTTTTTGGATTAATTGATTAATTACTATCTATGGGCATGGCATGGGTGTGTCAGAAAAGCAGAAGAATGTCAGCTGTTAACTCATTATTGACTATTCTATTTTGTGTAGAGTAATAAACAGTTTGTATTATTCTGTCAAAAGAAATGGCATATATTTTCCCACAGTAACAAACAAACAAAAAGAAGGGGAAAAAAGTCACAATAAATGAACTGTCAACTGTCAAAGTTCACTTCTGCATTTGAAAAATTATGTGATGCCAGTGCAGGACTGATTATAATAACATTTGAAAGGCTTGCTTTGTTTACAGAAAATTTGAAAAGTAAAGGCTGCAACAACCATGAATGCCAGGGGAAATGTGGCCTCCAATTTTTGTGAAAAGTATTGTCACAAGTGTAAGAATAGAATAGATTTCTCTATTTAGCTTCCCACCCAAAAGAAAATCATTTCTACACTCCTGAAAAATTGCCATGAAAATGAGGACTTAAAATTTTTTCTGCTTCAGAGATAACCAAAGGTCAAGTAGGGTGTGATCTATGAGGCAAGCTAGGTGTTTGTTGGTAGCAGTTTTGGTGATGCTATGAAAGCCACATTTCCCACATTAATTACATGTCTTGTCAAGGGTCAGCACTATTTACATAGGATTCAAATAGATCCTAGAATCATGCTGGTCATTCAAAATTGCTGCTTTTTACCACTTGTGTTACAGGATAAAGTGGAAGCCAAACTGACACACCTTCATGAATTGGATGTCATTCATATTTAACAAGTTACTGTTACCACATTGCAATAACTTAGTAGGAAATGTTTTTAATTCTACATCCATTGATATTGTTTTACTTACTGATATGGGTGCTAAGAAAGTGGATTGCCCAGATATGCAGATCCAAAAGGAACTACATAGGTTTAATCTTTCACCATGGTAACAATACAGACACAAGGAACTGCCAAAGACCTTCTATCACCATGTAATATGAGCGGACATTTCCTAAATAGGGCATGCAATGGTAACTTCAATGACTCTCTTAGTAAAATAATAAGCCAAATTTAGCCCTAAGCTAAAACAAGGCTGAGTTACGAACTTGTTAGCAGCAAACTTACTTTCTAGTAGTTTTAAATAACGTTTCATTCCAGATAAGGAAATAAATATCCGTAATAGTCCAGAAGCCAGTGACGAAATATACCCTCCATAAGGTCCCAAGCTACAATTGGTGTAGATCGTTGAAGCATTTGATGGTCATTCAGATTCCAGTGGTCAGCTGGCTCAAAGCGGATGCTGGAATATGCCCGTTTCTAATTCCCAAAATTTTGCCATCAGGTCCCAGCACGAAAATCAGCCGCTAAGTAGAGTTTTTGGTGCTGATCTCAAATATGGCCAGCTGACCACCCAAATCAGTCAATCAATAAGAAATCATTATACTACCTGAAAATGTGCAGCTGACTTGAAATTTCACTAAATAAGGGCTTGTCAGCTGCCTTTTCCTACATGGACCAGCCCAGGGGTACTGATCACCCATCATAAAGTCCCAGCTCCAAAATGAGATTTCTTGTGGGCTTTGTGGCTTTTCTGTCTAATATGGATGGCTGATCACCCAAAGTGTTTCTTTATTCCATGCCAGCTTCCCTCCAAGTGTTCAATTGGGGATTTAGGACCCTTGGTATGGCTGCAATGCAAACTTTTCTTAAGTGCAACTGGTCGACCTAGCACTTCTAAATCCAAGTCTTCTCTTCCTGACATTTACGTTTAGAGGCTGTTCCAGTCTGTTGAACATTTTTAGATGTCCCTACTCAATAGGCCAGTTCAGTGGATCCTACAATTAATATAGGGGTACATTTTACAATGCGATGAACCCCTTTTTGTCAACCTTGGTGCATTTCATGTGGAAATGGCCTTTTTTCAAAGTGTTGGGTACATATATTGCAGAATCCGGTGACCCTTATATTTTAAGCTCAGTATTGGCTAGGATACACTGACATGGTGAACTTGTATCATCAATTTTCAAGAAGCATTCGTAATGGTGACCTGTCTCTATACAATGATTGCCTTCCGAAACTAGAAAATTACTTCTTTGTTTTCAATCACCCAAATTATACACGCTGGATAGTGAAATTTCACAGCAATCTTCTGCAGCTGGAAAAAACTCATCCCGACTTATACCATGAGTTCAACAAGGGTTACTTCTCATTAAACAAATCAGGAAAAGCATTTTCCAGAACCCCAATCGATTTAGCTTTGGAGCAGACCATTAATGCCAATGCTATCAGCCAGAAGAGAGGTATAAAGGCAATGACCAACTCAGTATCTGCACGTCAGAGATGGCTGAAAGCCACTTCTTGCGGACTAGCATAATTTCCAATCTCTTCGAGGATCTCGGTATGGTCATGAAAAAGGATATTGTTAGAGACCTGAAACCCAGTCAATTTCAAAGAAACAGTTTGGATGTTTCCAAACTAATCAACTCAATTGAGGAAACGTTAAATCCATTCTCAGCATCAATAGAGAAAAAGATCTTATACAACATTGCTTCTGGAAAGCCAGCCTCCAAGGAAACAGAAGAACTCTTACTTAATGCTGAAAGCATAGGAGTCGGAGAGCGAGAGAAATTCATTGCAGAATGTATTGATGATACAAGGCGGTTTGAAAGCAGGATCAAACAGGAAAAGCTGTCCATGTTTGCATCGGAAGGCAAAAAGTGCTAGCTAAAGGGGAAAGACAGAAAAGTGACCGAATTGCGAATTGAGGGTGACCTTTTTGGCAATATATCTTATTTCTAGCTCTCCAAACAAAAATTGACATGGGTGAAGTTTTGACATACCCACTAACTCCAGTTCCACTTGCCTTCTGCCATATAGATGGCACCATGCAAAAGACCCAGAAGTCGAAATTGATGAAAGAGTTGGAAAATCGATGTGCCCAAACTAGCCCAATCTCAGTAGATGTAACAATTGTGGATGGTATGTTCTTCCTGCATTTGATGCAAGACCCTCCAGAGATGTTTGGTGACATGGCCAAGTACATCTTGAGATGTGTTTGTAAGTTTGAGTCAAGTGAAATCCATTTGGTTTTTGATAACATAGTAAAGCTGCCCATTAAAGATTGTGAGAGAGATAAAAGGCCAGGCTTTGATGACCGCAGCAATTTTTATGAAATCTCTGGCCCTCTTCAGAAAAGACCTAGTAATTTGACATCTGCTTTTCGTAGCGACAGCTTTAAGACTTCATTGATCAACTTTTTGGTGTCATATTGGGAACATCAGTCTATGGAAACTATCCTCAGGAATAAAGTGGTTTACATAACCTGTGGGGAAAAGTGCTACTTATTCGAGTGTGTTAAAACGCAAACAGCAGCACTTGTTCAGCACTCATGAAGAAGTTGACTCCAGAATGCTGCATCATCTGAAATGCTTGTCTGGTGTCAAAAACATAGTCTAGCGAACCAATGATACTGATGTGCTGATCATTGCACTAGCAAATATAGGTAAGACGGATGCTTCACTTAACGTATGGCTAGAAGTCGGTTTTAATTTATCAAATACTTTACGGCACATTTCTGTTAGCGGAATGCAAAGGAAACTCGGCGAAGATCTATGTTGTGCATTACCAGGGCTCCATGCGTTTACTGGCTGCAACTACACTGCTTCATTCAGTTGTAAAGGAAAGATTCGACCACTGATGTTGCTCGAAAAAAATGAAGACACCATTACAATGTTTAAGGGGTTAGGCGCAGGAGAGGAAATCACTCTGGATGATTTACGGGTAGCGGAAAGGTTTGTCTACATCCTCTATGGAATGAGAAAGTGTAGCTGTGTTGATGAGGCACAATTGGAAATTTTCATGAAAAGGTACAAGCCGACAAGGACCGAAACTGTGATATCAACAGTACGAAAGATGGACGGCAGCACACTTCCACCTTGTTCATTGGTATTGTTTGAAAAGCTATGCTTGCAGTGTATGGTCGAATGCGCTCCAGTCTAACCCACCAGCCTTTGACCTTAAACTGTGCGGCTGGGTAAGGGAGGGAGCCACGTACAAAGTGATGTGGTTTAAAGGTGACGTCTGGCCGACCTCCATAGATGACATATGCCTCCAGGACAACCATGAGGAAGATACTTATGATTCTG
This sequence comes from Carybdea cf. marsupialis auct. non (Linnaeus, 1758), assembly GCA_010016065.2. Classification (NCBI taxonomy): domain Eukaryota; kingdom Metazoa; phylum Cnidaria; class Cubozoa; order Carybdeida; family Carybdeidae; genus Carybdea; species Carybdea cf. marsupialis auct. non (Linnaeus, 1758). The sequence continues at coordinate 1,306 of JAAAKL020002358.1, read as the reverse complement.
GCAACGAAGAGTTACATTTTAATGATAGTTCTGACAATGAGTACAGTGATGTTGATGATGAGCTTAATTGATGTCAACAGGCCCATTCTTATCAAGCTTCTTGTCCGGCTTTTGCTAACACAGTTTTCATCGTAGGTGCAATGGACAATTTTTTCTTTATTGAGGGGGAGGGGGGGCTGTTGACTTTTTGCCTGTAAAAGGAATCCTCTGCTCAAAAATTATTGAGCCATTAATCAATGGTTCTACAATAATTTTAAACGAGTTATGAATATAAATACCAAGGCAAGTAAGTACGTGAATAGTAAAAAACATCTTGAAAAGAACAATTATGTTTGAGAGTAATAAAAATTTATCAAATCGAGCTTACTATTCGTGTACTTGCCTGGGTATTTATATCCATAACTCGGATACGATTTCCACCAGGAGTCTCTATTGCAATTTTAAATGACGTACACATTGATTTGAATTGAGGGTACATCATGGACCCCATGTTAACTTAAAACAAAAATCCACACACTATTTTACTACTTATTTTTGTAATAAGCAAATATAAATTGTCCAAAAACTATAATCTCTGCCCAAAAAAATCAGGAATTTTTATGAGACTGGTTGGCATGCAGCCCCCATCAGCCCCTATGGTTTTTGTCTTCACTCTTTTTGCTTATGTCATTAGTATGTTTAGTTCGTCTTTTGTTTAGTTCATTATTATTTTGATTTAGTTTATGTATGAATTTAATTCTTGAAAACTCTTAATGGTTAACTTTATGAAAGAGATATTATATTCTAGAAACATTTAGGGCACTCTGTCTCTTACCTGTTATACCACCGCTGTTGACGTACAATACGTGGCAGTTTTATTACATAATTCATTTACAGTTTAGTGTCTGCTTCCAATTTACTGACTATGTGCTACAGTTATAGCGCCATACATATGATAAAGCATATGATAAAGCATAAGTTCACTAAAAACTAAACTGAAGGTGTTGCATGTATAGGGGCCCATTGCATTGCATTACGAGAGGTCGTGGTTGGAGGAATTAGCCTACATGCAAACATGGGGATCCCGTAGGCTAGCTGAAGAGATATTTATGGCAAGCAGCCCCTACTACTTTCGGATTAAATTACTGAACACAAGGGGAAAATTGCATTGTGGCCATACCAAGGGTCCTAAATCCCCAATTGAACACTTGGAGGGAAGCTGGCATGGTATACAGAAACACTTTGGGTGATCAGCCATCCATATTTGACAGAAAAGCCACAAAGCCCACAAGAAATCTCATTTTGGAGCTGGGACTTTATGATGGGT
>JAAAKL020002357.1:0-26428 GCA_010016065.2 Carybdea cf. marsupialis auct. non (Linnaeus, 1758) | reverse complement strand
AGAGATGAACACACAAGCATTTCATCAGTTGCAGATTTGTAAAGATTTTTATTGCTATTATCACTATCACATCAAGAACAACAATTTAAGGATTTTCAGTAGGTCAGAAATATTGATGGTAAATATGAAAGTGATGCACTCACAATGTTCAGTGCTTTTCTGTGACGTGATCCGCATTATTCCATGAAATGTGGGTAGCATTTATGCACTCAAAGCGGGATGCAGGATATCATCAGGAGGAATAACCCTTTTCCTCTATCCTTTCTATGGCAAGGCACCCATCTTCTCTTTCAGGGGTGTTCTGCGCTCGATTTCCACGTTTCGGATGACGTCGTATACTGCGAGATGTAATGACTACCTTTTTCTACCTTTTTCTTTTTTTTCGGTGTACCCAAGATCTTTTAACAATAAGTAACATGGGTGCCCTGCAGATGCTCTTACTAGTGACAAGAATCTGACCATTCATTACCTGTATGACACTAATTTTTTTATTTTTGGTCTTTGTGCAACCACACATCATCGACGTTACTTCCCCGCAAACTCTTAGTTCTGTAATTTTCATGATTTTTCTCATGTCAGGTTTCGAGTGACCGGCATCAGAAAAATGAACACTTCATTGAAGTAAACTGACAACCTCCACTCTCCTCCCCCTACCTTGCATCACCCATCGCACGCTGAGTGTTTTGCATTAGTGTTAGCAGTGGCGTGGCCACGGGGTGGCTGTGAGGGACGTCGGAGGGTCGATCTCATAGTTCGTTCAAATTGGACTGAAAATTGAGGTCAGTATTGAGGATACGTCTTAGGTGGTTTGACATCATCTTGTCATTATGATGTGGTTTGAAGGTTGAGTGCGTAGCTTGCTCGATTTTCCAGTAACTTCCTCATAGTCCTGGTCAACGCGTCGAACTTTCCATTTGGCGAACTAAATGAATGTTGCCTTGTTGTCTATTGTTCTATTCACCGTTCGACAATTTTCGCATAAGAGTCCACCCCCTAGTTTGAAACGGCTGGCCACGCCCCAGACTGTTAATACTTTTTTTACTGAATCGGATGGCTTATCATTTCACCAGCTTGTAGTTGTGATCGGTCACTCCGCAATTGTCTGAGAACGAAACATTAATTTTGCACAAATTAACACGCAAACTGTTTTTAGTAAATGCAAACAATCTATTATTGGTTTGTGCTCGCTCGATTTGGAGTGATAGAGTATTTGGAAAGTGACATTGGACGTAAAACTGTATCCTGTAATCGACAGTTTGCAGGAATTTTCAGGAAATACAGAGCTGGTAAACTCCTATATTTCAAAGACTTCTTAACACCGATAATTAATTGGATTACCCAGTTTATGAAGACAGGAAAGGGTACGAATTTCGCTTAATGAAGCCTTCATCAACATTCTTTCCATGTTTGTAATCTGCTGAGATACCTAAGAAATAACGACACACCCACGTTATGAACAGATGGGTGAAATGTTGACATTGGTAAGGCTGTTAGCATGAGAACTGTGATTTGGAGAGTCGGTTAGCTTTAAAACATCGTTTGAGCCCTTTAAACCGGAAAGAGATCCCAATTATAAGGTAGAAAAGGATTAAGAAACCTACTTGGTTTACCATGTCAATACCTATGGCGTTGTAAAATTTATTTGCAGAGGAGAGTATATATCAGGAATAGACAGACAAATGCACTTCCTGGAACACCTTAAGTGGCATGTTTAGTGTTAATTTAAGTCTGGATAACTAGAAGAAAAGTTATGGTTGCACAGTAGCCGTTAATACTTCCATTGAAACCCATCAAACCTGCACGTACTTTAAATTATGCTTATGAGGTAACTAATAAAATCATAGTAAATACATCCTTTGACGTATCCAAACAAGCAAGACCAACGTTTGAAAGGAGGTGGGAGGGGGTGTGTTAATACCAGTGAAGATGTGGTAATTAGGGCTTTGGAGTAAAAACGTGGGAGAACTTTACAAACACCAAATATAGGAAAGTTGTGTGCTGAACTTTTGTCATCTTATCAAAGATACATTTGTCCATGTACAAATGGCCCTGTTATGAATTGGTTCATTTTTATGAAACAAAAAGAAACAATTGGTAGCGTAAATTAATAATATAGCATAAATCAAAGATAAATTTGTCCATGTACATTGTCGCTGTTATGGATAGATTCACGTTTATGGAACAGAAGGAGGAATTTGGTAGCATAAATTGTAAAGACTTCAAAGTAGTAAAAGAACTCGCATTACATGTCAGGAAACAGGTTGTGATCCTCTAGGAGTTATTAGGCATCAGAGACTATCTTGGTCATTTTAAGAACTTGTCCTGATGTTGTGTATTGCGAGATCTAGGGTGTTGTACTGTAAGGAAGACTTAAAGACGTTTACAATTACTTTTCGACTCGACAAAAAGGACTTGTTATTTGTGCTGTGAGATGTTTAGTACATTGGATCGAACAATCTAACATAATTAAACCAAAATATCACGACAATTAATTGATTTGATGTATAAGAGTAATATCACAGAGACCTTTGCACACCTCTACCAATTTTACCATTTGTCTCCATTGACAGAGTATCTGTTTTTAGAAACAGCCTTTCCTTTAAAGTGATTAAAAGGTATTAGCATGTTCAAAGTGGTGATAGATAGACCAACACATGGGCGTAAATTCGGGGGGGGGGGGGGAGCGGATCCTCACTTTTCAGGATGGGGAAACAACAGCTGCTTTATCCCCCAACACTTGGGCCCGGAAATGTCAAATAGTTCACGTTTAATCCATTTCTCCCCTCCATTCTTAGAGCAATCTGCGCTCATCTACAAACTACCTTTATGAGATGGTTATTTTTGGAATATAACTACTGGGACAACAAAGAACCGCTGGTTTGAAACTAGTCAGTAAGAACGGAAACCAAACCATGGAGTCAGAAATAAAATGAAATACAACAGTCTTAACAAATTTCATTCTAAAACAAATGTAGCAACTGTGCCGTCTACATGAGATCTTAAAAACTGGTGCCCTAAACTTGTCTAACAGTTGGTTCTATCAAAAGAATATCAACTATCTAAACAATAATACTATTTAAAAGTTATCATTCATAAATTCGATTACATAGGCACCCTTAGAAATTTGGAATTAACTTCATTTAAAATAAAAGTCATCATGAGTCGTCTTTCACTTTGAAGATGTAGACATTTGAAAGGGATTCTTCATTAATTTTGAACAAATTTAAAAGGGTGAGGATTTTAGGGATACAGTCTCTCTTCCATTCCGCGTTTTAGTTGTACCTTAACTGATTATAGATATGCTCAGTCTCTAATAAAGAGGTCTAACTTGGCAAACTGAAGGGCTGATCCTTTTGGATTTATTTGTTACCATTTACAAGTTATACGGTAAGTCTCCGTAGAGTTATCTACGCTCGGCCGTGCGACACCTGAACATGGAATGGTAGTGGAACAATGGAGACAAAATTCGAAGATTGTTCTATGAGGCTGGTTTTCGAGGCATAGAACCTTTTGAATTTGGTGTCCAAAAGGCGTAGTAAACAGATATTTGTCTTATGAAGGTTTGAGGAAATCTGAAAATGTCGCAACAATTGTTATTTTAGAATCATCTATGGATCTATGTGATTTTGTGTTCCCTCAAAATAGTTTGTACCATCAGGTAAAGAATGAACTCGGTTAGCAACCACTGTGAGCTCAGAACATCTAGTGTTCAAATGTGAAGCCATTACATTCATGCCGTCTACAAAACACAGGAGTGGCCAAGTGGTAGAGTGTCAGACTCACACTCAGAGTTTCGTGAGTTCGAACCGACCCTGAGCTCGCCTGCCACGACCCTGAGCTCGCCTGCCACGATCCTGGAGGTACTGTGCTCTGTCATCTCCTCTCGTGAAGTGGAAATCTATGTTTCGAGAGATAGGACAGAGGGGGGACTACATGCGTGAATAGCAAGAAGAGCAAGCATAGATAGCATGGAAAGTAAGCATTAAAAAAAGTAAGCATGAATAGATTGTCATCCGAAAAGGAGACGTAACCCGTTCCTAGAAGTAGCTTCGGCCTTGATCAGGTGAATACAATAAAAAAAACCATAAAAGATCGTGTGGCTGTGTGGGTAAAAAATATGTTGTTTGAAGAATATAACCAATTCGTTAATTTTTCTTAATCAAAAGCCAGGAGAGGTAGCGGGAAAGTTCTGCATTTAGATAATTTTTGTCGACCGCTTAAAAAAAAATTTATCCGGTAAAGGTACTTGTTGACTCATAACTTTTACCCAAGAAGGTTTCTGACACCATGTTATGTTATTTCGGTTCGATACCAAGTAGTTTTAGGGTCAGTTGAGATGAGACTGATAAACGACAGACGACCTTGAGTTCAGCACATGTATGTTCACTAACTCCCCTTGTCGAGCATGCGTGTTAACATCTAGTTCTAACAATGACACAAGTCACACTTAGAAGGTCCTTACTCTTATCACAGCAACATAACGCTACAACGTATTGTACAAATGTTGTAATCTGTACAGAACTATGAACGATAGTAATATTGTATATGGCCAACTAGGAGATAAACAATGACTTGCTAAGTATGACTTATATGTAGATCTACTGAACAGAAAACAGTTACGTATGAACAAGAATTGTGCTTTGTTATTAGTGATTTCGTTGATAAAAATAAGAGAAGCAAACCAGGGAATAATAGCAATTTTTTTGTTAATTTCCGCTGAGATGTAAATAAAGTCTTTCACAGGAAACAGAAACGTCTTTTATCCTCATTTAAAACTCTTGACGAGGTTTTATCTCACTACACCAGTAATAAAAGACCAGTAAGTGTTCTTTGTTTTTGGTAAATTTCTGCTTATGTCATTCTCTTTCCGTACTCAATACTGCTTAGCAATAATCGACTAGCACTACCTAAGATTTTAGTGGATAATCCTATCACAAAAGTTTAATCAAGCAGAAAATACTGGTGGATGAAACCTAATTTTGTTGATATGAAATCTTAATTGGATCGCAGAAAGCCAATGACAAACAAAATAGAGCGCATGTGCAATTCCCCTTTCATAGATTCCTATATTGGCCAATGTTTGTAATCGACCTTATTTTTTGGGTTTCATTTGGCGAGTGTAGTTCTTTAAATGGTGTAACTCAGGTACACTAGTATATCTTAGTAAAATACATCGCTACACAGTCATCCCTTTCAAGAAAGGTTCCTTATGCCATACTACCATTGGTTTGCAAATTTTCCTTTCGCTACTGACCCACAGCACAAAACGTCATGTCACCAGTTAACTATAGTGGGGTGACGGAATTGTGGACACTAAACAGATAACTCCACAGTTATGGTTCCTAGCTATAGCATTTTTTTAGTAAGGTTAACTATGTACGACTTAATAAATTAATATGATATACAATACATTGATAATCATTAATAAAACTACTTTAACGGAGTAAACACTATCTGAAAATTCAAAAGTGGCACCAAATTACAATTTGGTTAATTTTGAGAATACAAACAGGTATGTCACAAGTATTCTTTTCCTGTACCGTGATTGCGCACACAGTAATATATCAACTAGAGTTCAGTCCCCTAAAATACGTGTAAAGTTTGTGCTGAATATTGCCTCTCTAGTTCTGATACATAGTAAAGCGTTTCTCATACGCAGAGTTCCAACTGTTTATAATTGGGTAGCAATTTTTGTTTTAGCCTCTTTGCAAAATGACTTCGTTTCAACGAAATCAATAGCCATATCGAGAAAAAAAATAAAATTGAATGGTAACGTTTAGATTTCATGGGACTGGAGGGGGCAAGGATAATATTTGTGTTTCAATAATATGAAGTATCGTTGTTTACACATCACAGAAAATCAAAATAGTTTTTCTCTTCCCTTTTCTTCTCACTTCAGACACATGCCAAGTCATATGAAGGTCATTTGCTATTGTTACTTATTTCAAGTTAAGTGATTTCCTAATGTTGTTTACCAATTTTTGTGATGTGCGTAGTAATGGTGAATCATGAGTTGTGTCATATTTAACTTGATGATATTGAATAAAGTTTAGTAACGTCGTAAATAGAAAATATTAGTGAGTGTATATATACTGTTGATCTACTGAATTCTGTACAATCCAATTCGATTCTGTTAAGTTACGATTAGTTATTGTATACATTGAAAGATGGAACGTTGTGTTAGTATCGTCATGATTGTAGAATAGCCAGGGGCGTAATTTTTGGGGGGGGCTCAGGGGCTGAAGCTTCCAATATTTTAAGGTCAAAATAATTTTTCTCAATACTGTGCGATCAAAATAGCTTTTTGTTTATGTCAGAAAGTGTGCGACAGAGGCTGTCCCTGAGAAGCAGATTTTCAACCTTTTATTCGTCACCCAATCATCGTGAGCGATATTTTCCCACGTCATCAATTTCAAATTGTAGCCCTCTCAATATTTCTGCTAAGATTGTTTTGGGATACAGTTAAAGGAATGGTGGAGTAGATGATCGTTCTAAGTAAAGAACCGGAGTCGTAGAAGGCTGCGTGAAGATCCTTCGACAAGATCAACTTACAGCATGACCAGAGTGTTCCTAGCCTAAATAAAATATACGTGCTAACTTACTGTTAACTTAACATATGATCGAACCTATGATTCTCCTCTTGGGCTGGGGCCCTTACTAAACTTGTAAAACAAAGTCATTCCCCGATTGCCAGTATCAGGAATATCATATGTCACTTGAAACTTTCCCTTGATAGTTAGCTATTTTATTGTAGAAACTCAATTACTCCTATAAGCCAGTAGAGGATTGAACAATAAATTATACAAAAATCGTGTAACCACTGACAGAAGAGGTGGACTAAGTATACAAGACTATGAGTTCATCCATTATCGAAAGGATCCATTATTACTATAACGTGAACAACTACATTGGATAAACTGAAGATGAATGAAATACACTCCACGCTTTACTTACTAGTAGAAGAGTGCGATGTCTGTCACGTGATATCCGTAATGAATACCTTATTACATGCATAATTATCTCTGACAACCACGTCTCTGGCTAGCATCATCGAATCTCGGTTAAGCGTAAGTTACAAAAATATGTACTCTTGATAGACAATAGTAGCATACGTCAAGTCAATTCTGTCTTAGATTCAACCCGCACGGTATGGGATGGGAAAGTAGTATGACCTTTGCCCCTTATTACGCTATACTTGGATGTTTGATCCCTTTACGTCTCTCTGGTGTCGCTACCATTGATACCACAGGAATCAACTCCCATCTTAGATTCTTCATAGCAACTTAAAATTGTATGGCAAGACACGTTTCATTTAAATAGGTGATGATCAGTATTTACTTTTCATCAGAGGAAAAAAAGTTTATTTCCTGGAGTTTTTAAGCCGTTCTCTATTGATATTTTGTATTACGGGTGTAGTGAATCTAAACCTGCCTACTCCTTAGTATCCTGTAGTATATAGTCTAATGTTGCGTAATGTCATCGATCGATGATGCAGAAATAATCCGTCTAATTTATTGTTTTGTTATCTGCAGACAGTAAAAAATATTTGTATATATATTTATCCTGTTGTTCAAATGTGTATCATATAAACTAAATCTTCATCTGCTTTTGTAACCCTTTGGAAGTGTAAGCTATTTTGTTCTGCTGATGCATGAACTCACCCAGAAGTATTTCATGTCAGAGTATTAAATCGAATTAGCTCCTGTCCTTTGTCATTTCTATCATGGCTGATCCATCTACATAACTAAATTGATTTTTCTTCTTTTTTCTTTGTTGATTATTATATAACTTGTAAGGGCAAAAGCATACAACTTCAAATTCCAATGGAAACGAGTGAACAGAAATAATATTATTGATGATGTCAATTTTTAAGAAGAGAGAAAGAAATCACACTGTAACAAAATATGCTGATTTCAATTCCTCACTAATTTCTCTTGAAGATATTTTACAGGCGAGTGGTTGTTTCTCTATATGTATACTTTTTTGCTGGGTAATGAGTTAAAATCTTTAAATTAAAGTAAATTGGCTTTTCTTTCAAACCTTAATACAAGATTAATAAGAACATTAAAATAGGATGATAATGACGACGCTGATGTTGGTGTGCTCTTGATGATCTACCCTATGAGTTTTCTCAGGATTCATTTGTAGTGGAGTTAAAATGAGTGGGAATGCAAGCCAGCAATAAAATCTATTACAGCAGGCAAACTCTTGCAAGGTCTCACTACCTCCACACAAATGACACAGTAAGTTGGATTGCCCTGCAGTGAAGTAGTGTGAATCTCGCGGTATGCACTGGTTGGTGGACTGCAAGGAAATTCTTCCATTCACTGCTGATTTACTGACCACGATAAAGGAATCGTAGGTGGGCAATGATTGTGAATGGTCTTCATGTAATTAACACTACTCATGCCTTTATATCACAGTAGGATTAACTGTGTATTACAATGGAAATGCAGCCAGGAGATCAAATGAGAAAATTATTGGCGACATCACTAACATCAGAAAACTAGGTCAATGTCTCAAATAGCTGATTGATCTAAATATGTTCATCCCGATTTAAACTGTCTATAAATTCGTTTTGTCCCCCACATAATTTACATCATGATGTAAAGCGCACCTCATGTAGCTCAGATGTTTTACTCACGGTTGCCACTGTGTCGAGTGTCTTAGGGTAGAAATGGAGGGCATATAAGTCTCATAGAATCAATATGTACCCTGCGTTGTAACTCATACCACGATCAAAATTTCATAACTGTACTACTAATTCGTATCACTAATTTGCAGATGTCTAAGACCTGTCGTTGCTCATGACCACATTACTATCAAAGAGTAACATCACGATTAGGGCATTAAGCACTCTCAAGAATGAACAGTGACAATTAAAACCGATAAGCGAGGAGCCAAAGCCTATTCCTTTTTTGAAAACCTCACTATACGGGTACCGAAGGGGAGCCTTGCAATTTCCTTTATTGCAAAGGTGAAGACTTGCGAGTGGTAGCCCCGGCTTGCCATAAATACTACACTTACTCGGAGTTTCATATTTCAAGTGTGCAACTGTCATTTACCCATCATTACCTACAGATAAATGATTTCTTAGTGAGTATTGCATTCCTAGCTTACTTATTAACTGAGTTGTTAATCAAGCACACACTTCTGACCCTGCCGCGAAAGCGTCCTCAACTTCGCTAATAAGTACCACACCCAATGAATCCCTCTTATGCTTTTCATACCTATACTATGGTAAAACGAGATGAAAGATAGACTTGCCTTGAAGGATCTGTTGAAGGGAGATATGAAAGTTTTCGAATTGCTTACAGATGATGCTTAGAGAAAATCGTGACGATGACATTGAATTAAAGCCCATTACTTTAGCAGACAGAAATGACCACAGAGGATATGATAATAACGCCTAGTCTCTTTGATCGTGTCAAATATCGAATTAACATCTGCGTAACAATGTAAATCTTCTTGTCGCACTTTCACATTTTTCGTGTAAAATATTGGTCTAAGGTGCTCGAATTAAGAGTGAAACAAAAAAGAAATCGAGTTTTCTCTATACCTGCAAAAAATTAAAAAATAATAATCACACTTGGAAATCTGCTGTTATTGTCTTTTGCCTTTCAACTAATGCAAAGCAGTGTTTTGAAAACGTGACATTTTGTACAAAATTCGATAGGAAAACAACAGTCAAACATTTTGAAGACAAGGGCTGTAGACACGTACAAGCGGCATATTCTGGATTTTGGGCGCAGGGTTTTTGAAATTGTAAGAACGCAGTTCGAAAGATTTAGCACGAAATAGGCGCTAGGAACTTACTGACTTTTTTAAAATTTATACTGACTTATTTTTTATTTCGAGAGGGACAAAAGTATCTTTTTCGTTACGGTTGTCATTATCCTCCGTCTTCTACTACTCAGGCACAGATCAGATACATAATTAAATCACGTTGTTACAGCATGTGCTGTAGCGTGATACGAATTTGCTTACATTTGCAGAGATCAACAGTGTCTCCTCCTTGCTAAAATTCTTAAAATGAGCGAAAATCATGTATCTATAAGCAGTTTATCAAGACGGAATGATTGTTACGACATTCCTCTTTGCGCATCAGACATGATTGTCTCTTGTGAAAGGAAAATCATAGTTATTTAGATTCTTTCTACGTTCGGTGTCGGATTCACGGTATTTTGGGGTGTTTTGTAAGGAAAAGCAAGGGATCTTTATAACAATAAAATCTGACAATGATCTAATTCTTGACTGACGTAAAAGGATTTTTATCCCATTATGGGTATTAGACCTTATGATAAAACGTTTACCTAGTGTTCATTCAATATCGTAACAAGAAGGCCATGATGATCGATGTGATGGACTATCAAACTAGAGGATAGAAGAAGGAGGAAGGTTTAATCAGAGTGTAAAATACAGTGAAACCAATGCAATCTTACAGCTATTCATAATTTCGTTTCTAACTCGCAAGAGACGCTAAAACAGTCTTGAGTAAGGCTACAGGTGTGGAAGTATATTCAAGCAAGAAACTAAAGGTTAAGAGACATCACGACCCCTTGGGAAGGTATTAGAAGAAAGATCTATAAATCCTTAAGCTCTCCGTAAGATAATGCTATTCTACCAAGGTAAAACATCTTTTCTTCCGTTGAATATCGTATTATTTTACACACTGTGACTGTCAAGGTAGTCTCTTTCTCATTGAATTAAATAGCATTGCATCTGCATGGGAGGTCCAGGTAATTTGCATCCCAAATAACAAGGAAACTCTCTTCAGACAGATATAGCAATGAAAGAAATATACGCCTCTCGCTGCATGAATTACCCTAAATTTACAATGACGCGGAAACCTGTCTCACTGTCGTATCATTTCCACCGGCATTCTAATGTGATGTAAACAAATAAACTTGAGAGCAACAAACAGGAGAAATGTTAGTAAACGGATACATCACTATCTGCTGCAGCTCCATCATCTATTTCTCTGGTGTATATTCCTCACAAAACAGCGTCTTGCAACACCTTAAATGTCTTTTGAGCTACTAAAGAGATCAATGTCTTGCGATATATTTTCATGGATATACGATTTCCAATCAGAAATGAGTAAACTCTTTACATATGAATCTTTTGTTTTCTAAATGGTGTATTGCAAGCAATGACAAACAGGGGAAACGTCAGTTAAAAGCAGACCTTAAAGCTCAAGTGTGAATTGTCAATCCACTATGATTTGTTTAGATTTCGACGATCACTCAATAGAGAAATAATCAACTCACCTTTCTGGTTGTCTCAGCAGTAAGTCCATATCCCTTTGGTCTGGAAGCCATTATTCTTGCTAACTATTTGCGTAGTAAGAGGCGATTGATAATGTCTGTTTAGCAAGAGCGCAGTAAGCAACAAGATGTCTGTGCGAAAATGCTGCTGTTTTGTTATGACACCACCCTTTGGGTGTGTATGCCACGTGACAGGTTTTAGCCAACAGATTCCCTCTTGTCTGACTTTGAGTATAGGTTATTTAGTCCAGTATGGAGATCTCCAGAGCAGAGGTGTCTGCGTATCAAGACAAAGCACAGGATAAACAGCATAGATTTAAAGTGATTAGCCAGAAATGACTTCTGGTCTTCTGCTTTAACTATCATAACATGGTTGACTGAAATCACTATCTAAAATAAATGCAATAGTTTGCAAAATGTTCTACTATCAGTTCTTGATGCTACACTAGAAACAAAGGTAGAATAAAACCCTCTCGGTGTTGTCAGAGAAGTACATTTGAAATGATCAGCCTTCAAAAGACAAGGTTCATTTAGTCGATACAAAGTATCTAAAATATGAAATTATTATTAAATTTCAGTTGCAATGTACAATTTAGCATGACGAGGGCATTTCATGTAGCCAGAATGCGCTCTGTAGGAAAAGTTAGATAGTATGTAACATATCTAGGATATAGAAGATAGTACTAGCCCTCTTCCGCGAACGTTAACATAAATAAGTAAATTGACGCCACCGTAATTTAGCTCTTGAGAAAATCGTAGAATGACATTGAATACTTTGTCATTTTGTAGCAAACTTAACGGATTTAAGATTAGGAATGGGGTGTTCGTGATTTTAAGAACCGTAGGAACAGGCCTGGTCTCGAACTTGATAACTGAAATAGATTGAATGGGGAAATGTGGCGAGAAAAGAAACTGCCCTACCCCCTATCTTACTTCGCTGGACATGCGATTCTCTACAAAATAACATCACTTACACGCCGTAACAGAGTATTGGGCTATATTTACCTTTAGTATAGAGGTATTGATGTTTAGGCTAATGTGTTTTGGAGCGACGTGCACGGACCGTTATTATAAGATATTTTTTATGTATTTAGTACAGTTTTCAAGTATTACAGCAGGGTTTTTTTAGTGTTTCATGAGTCAAGAGGTGTTTCTTTTAGGCCAAGTAAATAAATTGTATAATTTTGTTCAACAAAAACTCTAACAAATCAGAAACAGAGAGATTACTTTAAGTATAAAGTATATGAATATCAGCATTTAGTCCGCAATCCTATCATCATCAAGTTCTACCGAATTTTATCACTTCAATCTATATTAAATGGGCAACTTTGTCAGAGAGACTGTATGTGTATTATACAAACCACAAAAGAATCGATAACGACTTAAGCATATAGCTTTAATAACGTTTTTGCATCATGCTCAGGGGCTCAGGGAACTAATCTCAAACTTCAAGGGGTAGAGTAAATAACATCCCCCCCCCCAAAAAAATCAAATTTTTCGACCGCAGTCGAGGGCGACCCGAAGGCTCCTTTTTCGTATGGCTTCTGCCCGAAGGCTCCTTTTTCGTATGGCTTCTGCCCGAAGGCTGGGAGGGGCGCCACTCCTCTTCCTTGTGTTTTCACAATATGACCCCAGCATGAACTGATTCCCGTTTTGCTGACCTCGGAAAGATGACCTGCTGGGTTGGTGGCCAGCTTGATGGCTCAGTTTACAAGTTGATGAAACTGGCACGTTTTCAAGTCGCCCTGAGTGGGATTTGAACCTGCAACCTTCTGCACTCAAATTCCAAGTATCTTAAACCATTGATCGCGAAACTCAGACAAATCAACTGAAGAGCTAATGGTAGCAGCCTTCTTACATCTATTACTGATACGGAGGGAAAGTCATGACGTCAGAAATCGAAAGTTTGGGAAATAGCAAGATTTGACCCCAGATATCTAAAGGCAGACCTGGAATAGGCTGTTTCCCAAAATAACAGACTTGCAGGGTATATAGTGTTTAAACTAGAGGCGTTGGGTCTCAAAAATTTCTGGTCAAAACTCTGTTGGTATTCCCTCGTTCCTTACGTTAGGATCCAGCATTATAAGGTTTTGTTAGAGAGATTTAAAACTTTGGAAGCTGATATCTCGGTATTTGGAAAGGACAATACTCTCCTTTTTGGCCATTGACGTTCTTACCAATAGGGCAACCTGAAAATTGAGGTTCTTTCCCATAATTCAAACATTTTCAAAATCGTGACGTCACACTTTCCCTCCGCATTACTGATTCAGAGGGAAAGTCATGACGTCACAAATCAAAAGTTTGGGGAATAGTAAGATTTGACCAGGCAGCCCTGGAATAGGCTGTTTCCCAAAATACCAGACTTGCAGTGTATATAGTGTCTAAACTAGAGGCCTTCAGTCTCACAAATTACTGGTCAAACTCCTTTCAATATTCCTTTGTTCCATACGTTAGGATCCAGCATCAAATGTTAGAGTTTGTTAGAGAGATTTAAAACTTTGGTAGCTGATGTCTCGATGCTGGGGAAGGGCATCACTCTCAATTATGGCCGATTACGTTCGTAACAACAGGGCAACATGAAAATTGGGTATTTTTTCCATAATTCAAACTTTTTCAAAATCGTGACGTCACTCTTCCCTCTGCATAAAGTTATCAAGACATTCACAAATCATTTAAAATAAGTATCTGTAATTAGCGTGATCAGAGACAAGATACCGCGAAATGGATGCCACTAAATTTCTATGTGAAAACATTATTGCCTCTCAAGGAAAGATGGCACGTAGGTACGCCTTAATGAAAAGGAAAAACAAGCCGCGCTGTGCGTTCATAGCAAATGATACTCCCCACCTTTCAATATAGATGACGCCAGTTTAATTACACAGTAGAATGGCCATGGTCTACATGAACAGAAGGAAGCTGTATTTATTAGGAATATGTATGACTTAGATAATGATGATGGTAACAATTTTATGGCGTCTGCACTTAAAAAAAGGATCCTTCTGTATGATTAAAAAAAACAACTCGCAATCTTTTCTTCTCATCTTTTTCTTTCAGTAGTTGACTTTCTAGTTGTTTTTGTTTGTCCATTTTATCCCATTAGGTAGGCTTTTAATTCTGCTCCTTTGTTTTTTATATACTTGCAAGAACAATCCTTGGGAGTTTTTGCTCCGGTTTCATTTAGCCTGCGTTGCTAACCAAAACAATGTGTTTGTGTTAGACTGCGCATTACCTACATTTTCTTTCCTTTTTTAGAGGATTTATATGAAATTTACTAGCGATTGACACAACGTAAGAGGCCTCTGTATTACCTTGAATGCCAGCGTGAGCCTTACCTAGGTCCACATCCATTATAGGTGTCCCTGTCCGGATTTTCCAGTTCTTAGATTCACTGTTATGCCGACCTACGATACATGAATCATCGTAATAGTTCGTAGGTCACGCGGAAGATTGTAGCTTGTTCAGAAACCGAAAGTTCCTCTTAGGGACTGTTTTACGTAGGAGCCTCTATTCGGAAAAGAGGACACGGAAGTTATTCATCGCCTGTAAATGTATCATAGCTGTATTAACGTAAATAGTATTGTTTTAGAATTAGTACGTATTTTAATTTGATTGGTTGATATTTTAGTAAAGTTCCTCTTACAGGACATATATTGTAGATATTTTTGATGTAAATCAGACTGAGATGGAGATCGAGATTGTGACGAGGCGGAGATGGATGATTGATTAGACAGAAAATTGAAAACCCTCGTCTACTTTTTTGTGGATTGCGTCTCTGATTTTAAGCGATTCGAAGAATCAGCGCTAGGGAACGAGAATTATATTCAACAAATATGAAAACAAGATTTCTCGTTGATATTTGACTTAAAAGCCAAAGCGTTAATGCTACAAGATGTTTGTCCCTCCCTTAACTCGACAAGAAGCTTTTGTCAATTTCTGCGGGACCCCAATAAAAGGTTAAAACAACGTGAGGTGTCTATCTTACTTTCTAAAATAAGAGATGGTTTGCCTCGTTATTGAGCTGTCTTCACTGCTTTCTTTTCAGAATATAATTTCTCACATTTGAAAGATGATTCAAATAATTGCCGCCGACGCATGACTATGCATCTCAGAATTTTTACGTAGTTTTGCTCTGTGCAAAACTGCTTGGATTGGTGTTTATGCAAGAGACGGTTTGTACACCGGACTTTACCGGTCAGTGACTCCTTGGATTAACGTTTCAAACCGCACGGCCGACGTCAGAACGGATGATGTTTAATCACCGATACCCTGTCATAATTTTACCAATAAATCTATTGAATACCCTCTTACATCCCACCATCATCATATGTCACCTATTTTAGTGATATGTTTTTGTACTGCAGCCCTGGGAATAGTCAAGTGTTTGGCAATATATGCTAATAGACATATGTTAATAGATATATGCTAATAGATATATGTTAATAGATATATGCTGATAGATAGAAGCTGTCACAAGCGTAGTAACAGTTTGAAGTACTAAATGATATCCGGATAAACAATGAACCGGTTTTTCTTATGAGCATTAAACCGTACTTCCCTAGCTATTTTATACTCATAGTTCAATCTACTATCAGAGAAAAGACAGGTCAGAACCAAAGTGATATACTGCAACATTTTCTTGTTCTATTGTTCCCAAATTCCCATATCACTATGCTAGTTTCTCCCTTTTTTGAATGCCGCTTCATGACAGCCTTTTGCAGCGAGTTCGTCTGCGTGTTTCAACCGTATCATACTAACTATCATAACAAAATGTTGTGGCTAAGTTTCATTTTGTTTACAAGGGCCATTGGTTTTGAAGTTTTTATTTTCAAATGGTACCAACCTCATCTTTTGTTTATTGGGCCGTCCAAGGTCTGACGTAATCAAATATTAATGCGAGCTGTACACAAGTCGTTTGTTTCTTAAGAACTTCAGAGAAACCGCCAACTTCGAAAATGAAATTCATGCTATTCTTCAGATCTGTAGTTTGTTCAGGAGCAACACGATAGTTTGAATGATCTGGACATGAATGGAAGATTGGATTTTCTGTGAAAGGACACTGTAAGTACTTTCAAATACCTTTATGTTGCAGAGGCTTGTAAAATATACGTAAAACTGGGTTATGGTTGTGCGAATATACTTTGAGATCGAATTTTCTAACTTAAATCTAGATAATGTAGCCCGTACCTTTTATCAGCGCTGACTGAAGTAATCAGGTCTTTTATCACAGATCGTCGACAAGTGCTTTTGTTTGAGTGTATGTGCGAGAGCAACTACCTGCCAGCAATTAACCACAACTTAACCCCTCGGCCTCCATTCATTTTAACTATACATAATACCTTAAGTCTGCCGTCTTATCTTAAAGAAACCGGAGGTTAAATGGAACCTGATTTTCATGTTCTGGTTACCAGACGCGCTCCGCATTTAAATCATGCGTAGTCTGTAGTCTGTGTCAAAGAATCGAAACTGTGTCGTTTAAATGTTGTTTAATTTGGTCACTTGCATCGTTTGCTTATAAGAGCACAGTTTCTATGAAGACTACTTTTATAGATAAACTGTTATATTTTGCAGTTAAGCGAGACCGGACACAGAAGATGATATGAGCCCGTAGTTTGCTTTTACAACAGGCCTGCTGTGCGTCGCGTGTAAAATTTGCTAACATGTAACCTTAAGCAACTACCGAAACTTTTCTCTTTAATATGTATCCTCATCGTTTTATATTTAACAATTCCACTGGTACTTTTGCCGTTAAATCGCGTCATCTCGCGTATCGAATTGATCTCCCACAGCTCGTGTAAAGTTGTCTGATCGCTGAAAAGCGTGGTGCAAATTGTATTTAGAGGGACTCGAAATTTAGTGATTGGGTCTGCTTTTCTGGAAGAAAATCTAGTTAAATTCTTACTCGTAGTCAAGACTAAAGGATCAATGGACAATTTTAGCTAAAATCAGTACATCCAGGGCTTGTCATATAGAAATAAGGCCACTCAGTGTCTACTATTTGATTTACGGATGCAGATGATAAACTGTGGAGTCTGATTATATCAAAACGACTTTGCAATACTCGGATTTGCTCATTGTTTTTCAGTCTCTTTGTATGCAGAGAATATTTAGGAGGTTTTATTAGCATGACTTAGGCAATACGCTGCGGAATTTCTATTTGAGCTTTCGCGTTGCTTAATTGTCACTTAATGACGTTAATCTGGGCATCAATTTTTCATGGCCGTAGAGAAATTAAAAGACGACGTTTTATTGTCTTATGACCTACGACACGTTTTTTTAAGTAGGGTAGCTAGGCAATAATGTCACTAAATACTCTTCGCCATGATTAAAGCACACAAATATTAAATCTAGCTGTCGAAAGAATTTTATCAGTCATATTAAGCGAGATTAAACATATCGTACCTGGCCCAAAGGCTAGACATCAGTTATTAACTTTCTTTATACTGGATATTTTTGTCTTACCGGCGGTATTAGGTTTTATCATGACTCTTGTATAGTGTCAAGTGTACATTGAAGCAAGTGGCGTAAGTTCTGATGCCAGGATTACTTACACATTTCAAGGATTCGCCTTCATTTTCTATTATGTTATTTTTACTCTCTCTCTCTCTCTCTCTCTCTATAAGTTGAATACGTAGTACCGAAAAATTGTTCACTATGTATAAAGTTTTGCAGATGAGAAACATATGGTAGAATGGAAGTTACTAAAAAGTAATGGCTGCTTTAGAAAGGTTTAATTCTTTGGAAGGCATACTCAAAGATTCTGGTAGCGATTGTGTACAACGCAGGTCAGGTGTTCTGTTTATTTTTCTTCGAATCTTAAGCTGTCATAGTCATAGGCTTAATATATGTATACTTTCATAGTACTTGCGTATGGAAATGCACCGATGAAGCATAAAGTAAAATAGAAAAATATTTGGCTGGTGATAGTGATGAGAATTTGGGATACATCTTCCAGATTGTCAACTTAATCATTGCACTGTTTAGTGTAGTGATTACGTCGGCATTTTGTTGCGAGAGGTCACAGGTTCTATCCCCACCATTTCCTCATACAATCCCGTTTATTGAGAGTATGCTGTAATGACATATATACATATGTTTGTTTTCTTGGTTGCGAACCCACCTGGCTGCAAGTATTAAAAACTACTTTGGTGGTGAAAGCCCATCTCAAGTTTTCAACATACATATCTGTTCATTGATTTGTATTATTTCATGTCTATGTCATCAATTGTGTCTGTCGGTTCCAATATATGTGTATATCAGAGGAGAAACCGAAATTTGATAAGGCCAAAGGAGAAGTTTTGGCAACTCAAACTGAACGTGTTCAAACCTAATGGCAATTCACTAACACTTACTAAAGAGGATTGTATACCCGCATTTTCTTGCTCTAGAATATTATGAAGTGGGGAAAATGTCGTCAAACAACCAGATCTTACAAATTTAAGATTACGAGTCAGTGGCACTAACCACGCACTTCCCTACCCTCGATCTAAGAATGTTCCGGTCAAAGTTTGAATGTGGAACCTCCTGTGCAGTCTGTAATCTGCCAGTCACTTTGTCCGAGTGTATGTGAGATAAATATATATAAGTTTTAAAAGTATTTTAGCAAGTTATCAGATTAAAGCTCGAAGCTTACACAAATATATTCGAGGACAAACTGCAGATGCCTTCAGATGTCTTGACAGAAATTAAAAAGATTTTTGTCAATAAAATAAAATGCCTCCTGGCCATCTACAATTCTCTGTCGGTTCATGTTTGTGTTATAGGTAGACAAGGTATTTATCAGACTTGGTGATTCTGATGCTATTCTTAACACCACCTCATTATACGGGGCCACTGTTGGAAGACCGAGTTGCAATAGGTTGGGCTGTTTTGGTTAAGTCACAGGTACTTCTGTAGTAACCAAAGTGCATGCTGCGAGATAGCCACGAAACCACAAACTACAGACCAAGTTAGAGCTGCGAAGTGACATGAATATGCGGCAATTTTACAATTTTCGCAACTTTTGGATCGCTTTATCGAGAATGAAATGAAATGTTTTATTATCGTAATGTGGCATACCGACACATGGAAAAAGCAAGGCCGTGATTCCATTGTTGGAATTGACTTACGAAAGTGGAGTGAAAGTTTCACCACCACAATTACCTTTAGATTTACTCTGTGTTTCAACTACTAATACCTGTCAATCAGTCAATCAATCAACCAATCCATCAATCGACCGATCACTTAATCAATCAATCAGTTAATCAATCAATCAATTAATCAATTAATTAATCAATTAATCAGTTACTTAATCAATCAGCTCGTCAGTCAGCCAGCCAATCAATTAATCAATCAGTCAAACAAACAGTTAAATGATCAATCAATTATTTAGGTAGGCAGTTAATCAGTGGATCAATCAGTCAATTAATTGATCAAATAGTTGCCCATCAATTAATAAATCAGTCTATGTACCTGTAAATCTATCAACTAATAAATGTGTCGGTTGTCGGATCAATCTATAAACCAATCTGTCAATAGATATTGATCACTTTATGGATCAGTTTATTGGCACATTTTGTCACTTAAGCCTTTACAGGCCTATTGGTTCATCAAAGTTTTCCACTTCCTTCCTTCACTGGTACCATTTATCCAGTTGTTGATATCTACAGTCCATAACTGATCACCTCATCTTAATGCGGTTTTTGCATTGGACTTTTCTTTTGTGTTCTGAAATAACTCTTTTGTTTTGAAGAAGAGAGAATTTTCGTAAAGCTAGATGGACATGTACTGCGATGGAGTACTGGGAGCTAATGTGGCTTAGAGTTTGTTATGTTATGTCAGTGGAGTTCACGTAGCTCAGTTGTTAGCACCCACACCGCGAATTACATAAATCAAAGGGCTCGTATCCCGTTGTTGACATACCTTTCATTTCTGTAGTAGCTTTTCAAGCAATAGCGTTTTATTTTAAAGTGGAATAAAACTTAACTGATATCTTTGCAGAGACTCGAGGAGCAGTTGCTTATTTAGAACCCCATTCTGCCCCAAACGGTAGCATATTGCCGAGGTATCTCTTGCCAGCTTGTATTTGTGAAGAAGTGTCTTCAAAAAATCCAATTTCAGGGCTCCCATCTTATAGGTCTGCTAATGCCTCTGAGACGCCAAAGACCAGTGTGCTATAACCTACAATAAGTTGAACCTCCTTAGATAGTTAAACGATCTGTTTGGCCCTTTAGTAATTTTTCTTCACTTATTATTCTGTTATAACGATAGTCTCTTTTGTCTTGATCACAGGATATGTTAAGAAGAGCGAATGCCCATGACTAGCAATGCTATGTTCAATCTGTCGGAAACGAATAGAAAACCAACACGAGGTAAAAAGGCGAACTTCTTTTTAAATGTAGAATTGTTTTCTTTTGTAACTATGATCTTCATAAGATCGCTTATAATGCAGACAGAATACCTTCGATCAAAACATGTTCTCCAACTCTTCCATTTCAGAATAGACTTTGTAGGAATTATTATTGGCCCGTGCGCTTATTCTCGGCGACAAGCTATAGCGCAACCAATCCTTTGCGAAAAATGTACTTGTACACACGATGCTGTCGTATTTCCAAACTTTGCAATAACAATATCTACTATTTGTTCAAACTGCCACTCTTAGGATGTCCAGCTCCGGAGAAAGCGGTGACTCATCACGTTAGTGTTTTGTGGTCTCTGAGAGAAATACCGTGCTGCAAATCCGCGAAGCATTCGTAAAATAAATAAGACTGAAAACGAGCTTCCAAAAGTTCCTTAATTTTCAGACAGTACCGCAAATCCGTGACGTATTTTGATACTTCGTTTGAAATAAGAATACAGTGGCATACACTTGTACTTAATTGCACTTAATATAAAGGAAAAGGTTTATGATCCAGAAACATTTGCTAGAGGTGGCTAGTAGAGACAAAGAAACTGCAGTTTAGGTATTTAATTCCTTACTTCAACATCCAAGGCGATTGAAAAACTCATTATCAAGTGTCCTCTGGTGACATAATAGAGGGCGCCAATTGGAGGGGCGTTTTCCTATTATCTGAACTTTTTTACTAAAATTTGTATTTTAAATCTTGATTTAACAGAATGATCTTAAGCAATCAATTGCAATACAAGGCATACTAACAAATGTTTTAATTTTCTTACTAACCCACTATTCAATGAGAGAGTTTACTATGTTACGTTAAAAGGGGTGGGTATTTATTCAAAGGTGTGTGTAACTGGATTCTCCCGTCGATGTCGACGAACAAGTGCTTAAACGTTCGATCAATTGAGCGACCTACTCAGTGAATTCAAATGGGTGAGTAGACCACAGTCACTTGTACCAGTCACGTAGTCATCAAACATGTTCAGCTTGAAACAAGTGTGTCAAGTCTAGGCTATCCCAACACACATATTATTCGTCCAAGAAGCTTCTAGCGTTTTCATCTCCCAAATTTCCTTTACATGAACTGGGGGAGGTGGCATGACTGTGGTGAAGTAAAGTTGTCAATGCTTCCCAGGGCCGGAAACAAGCCCAGGGTTAGTGGTTCCCAAAGCAAGCCTTTGATACCACATGACCATACGTTCTATAAATGAGATGCTTATTGATAACTGCCCATTATTGTGATGGGCATGTGCAGAAAGAAGCGCTTGTAAGAAGTTTTATGGTATATCGAAGGATGCCAATGTTTAATTTGATTTCGTTCAACTAGTATGTTTTGGTGAATACATATGCTTACGCTGAGAATAAACTTCAGCCTATGCCAGTCTCGCCCGTAAGTTCCCAAAGTATCATACAACTGCATAGTTAGAAAATCAATCGTCAATGTGACACTCTTAGTAACGTTTAGTATCTTTGATCGAGCCTCGTGTAAAATTTTCTGATACGACAAGAAGATATATTTCATGGCACTCGTAGCCAAAACGATTAATCAATAAGAAGCCGAGAAATTAAATCTATCGAACGGTGGAAGCATTGATTATGCCGGTCTCGTCCGTAAGTTCTGAAATTATTACACAACTGCATAGTTAGAAAATCAATTGTCAATGTGACACTTTACATTTGTAGTCGGGTATTGTAATGCAGGAACACGTTAAGCATCTTTAATCGAGTCTCGTTTTCAAATTTTCTGATACGACAAGAAGATTTATTTCACGGCACTCGTCGTAGCCAAAACGATTAGTCAATAAGAAGCCGAGAAATTAAATCCATCGAACGGTGGAAGCATTGATGATAATAAAAAGCTAATTGATCAGTAAAGAGTTTTTGATATCAATTCCAACGATTTTGGTATGTAATGAACGATGGATCAAGCATGTAATATTAGAATAAAGCCTGTGTGAGGGTGTCTTTCATTCTATTTTTCATATAAACTAGAATGATTTCAGTGAGTATGACGTAGCCTCAGATATGTTGAAGACTATGGCACATTGCAGACAGATCGTTCTGTTATATCTCGAGATAAAGAACTTAGACTCTAAAACAATGATACTGATAACAACCAAGGGAACAGCACAACAGATTGAGATAAATCTAACCGTCTAAAGCGGATGGAGCAGGGAAGAACAGGGACGAACGTACTATGTCCTTGTAAGCTCATTGTTTGCTTTTGCATAGATTGTGGTCGGTGTGTAATTTGTTAGTGTTATACGTAAATTCACCTTTGTCTTTC
This sequence comes from Carybdea cf. marsupialis auct. non (Linnaeus, 1758), assembly GCA_010016065.2. NCBI lineage: Eukaryota > Metazoa > Cnidaria > Cubozoa > Carybdeida > Carybdeidae > Carybdea > Carybdea cf. marsupialis auct. non (Linnaeus, 1758). The sequence goes on along the minus strand of JAAAKL020002357.1, from coordinate 3,501 downwards.
CGTAATGAAATAATCTCTTTAATCAATTTTGGTCATTGAATGTACTTAAAGAACAACCAAGTCCGTAAGAAAAGTCAAAATTATCTATCTATATTATTATCAGATGTTTGTGTTTCATCCCGTCATTTCTAGTTGGACATTATTTCGCCTTATAGCGAGGTGAAACAAGAAACATATGGCCATTTATTCATCTTGTACATACTTATGCTACTGTGAATTGTTCAGTTTTTATGGAAATGACTACAGGACGGTAATATTGTCACCTTCGCCATCATTGTCACATTCTTGTTATTATTATTATCATCATCATCTTTGTCCTCCTTTTATCATCATCATTATCATCATCCATAGGTGACTAATGACGACACCAACTCGTAACTATTATATGATGCCGCGAACGGCCCAATCCAGACTCAAAGTGGCAAACTTTGATCTGTATGTCCACCTGCTGATGGAGACTGACTTCAGCAACCTTAAATCCATTCAGTACAACACTAACGTCATGCGTCATGAAAGCGAGACTGCGAATAGGACCCATAGGCGCCACTGCACGGATAGGAATAACGGCCCCCTGCAAGGAAAGTATATAGCGAAGGGTATAGTTCATAATGTTCAGGTAAAAGAGATATCATAGGGTAAGGAAAAGGTATACATTGGCTTATATCGTACGGAACCAAACGAGCTTGTAGGAAGCATAGTAAGTTCCTCAACAATATACGATGCAGTCTTGAGATTCAATATCAAAATACATCTGGGATGTACAAGAGTATTTGTGAATGAGTAAATATTTATATGAAATGGCACTGATGAAGCTAATAGCAAAACGAAAAATTAGGTTGTTGGTGGTGGTGAGAATTGGGGATCGACTTCCCGGATTGTCGGCTTTACTATTGCACTATTTAGTGCAACGGTAAAGTCTTCGTTTCCGTTGTGGGAGATCCTGGGTTCGATCCCCGCCAGCGAAAGCCTTCATGCCTATTGAGTTATATATATATATATATATATATAGCCACTAAAGGAAAAGATTTGGAATTTCGCTATATCGCTATATAAACAAACCAACATGTACAATAAAGATAATGGCAATGTCCTTATGGTCAACAAGTGGGTTATGATAACAGCACAAGTGCTTTCTGTTCCAATAATAGGCTAACCAGTTAGAGCTTCAAAATGTTCCTTTCATTCCACATAATTATACGTTTCTATATATATATATATATATATATACGTAGTAGTCCTAGGCAGAATTTGTCAAATTGACGGGCTGCCGTGTGTTTCTTGTAAGAAAGGTCCTTAGTATAGCTAGTTTATTGATTGTCTCATTGCTAAATTTTTTCTTTGACGTTTGAATTTGGAGACCAGCAAGTATGATAGATTCTTGTAAATAAAGAAAGCTATTTTATAGATTGATAGTCATGCATCAGGTGGTTATTGGATGATACATCAGAACAAGCAATATTGACACCTGGTTGTACCATTAAGACTGCCAATTTATTTCGTTGAGTATGTCTTTATCTAACAACGCAATGTCTGCACGGAGAGTGGATTGTCAAATGTTTGTTATTGATCTTCATCGCGGACTGTGGTCTGACTACCTTACAGCTCTAGCGATATCTAGATATTGTGGTCTTGTCACTCAACATATACCTTTGTCTCGTCAAGTAAGATGGCACAATTCTGACAAACAAAGCAGTTCCTGTATCAAGCCACCTTGAATACATCAGTGCACAATTTACATTTCAATGGCCCATTAAACGTACATCATCGTTTATGCGAAACTAACTTCACTTTGTGTGGATACAAGGATTAAATTAATTGATTTCGATTCTACAGCCATGGGAGAAATGGGACCCTTCTAGTTCTGTTAAACTGTAAACTTAGACGTGAAGTATCGGAACCAGTTCCATCAAGCTTCTTGCTATGAATTTTAGTGGTGAGTATTCCAACTTGATTATGTGGTATTACTTTGAGTAGAAAGATTGCCAAACTCTAAAAGAATTTGTGGTTCAATATTTAGTGTTGATCTGAGCATGTTGCTTCAGATGCGAGTTGTGCCATCCGTTCGCTGTCTGTTTGGGTTACGCGGCATGTATCCCAAATCGGCTGTTCATAGGCTGTATTTAACGACTTTGTGTTTTAAAACATGCATTTTATGTTTCTATGCAAATTTGTACATAGTATTTTGTATCTGAGAATGTTTATTAGTTATTAGGGTTTTTTCGTTACGAACAGTAACTAACAAATCAGACGATTTGCTAGCAAATGCCAAGGTGTTTTGTGTTAATATGCGAGTGGTTTGTCCACTAAGAAAACGATATCACCGATCCTAAAATATATGGATCATTTGCATCATAATGCAGCAAAATGTTTGGTCTCAGTAACTATTAACGTAGTAAACCTAAATGGATAATATGTTACCTTTTGAAGTAAAGAGCTATTCTGCAGACTTGTTATCTTAAAGATAACATTTCTCACCTTAGCCTGGCCTTGGTGTAGCACATGCTTTTGCAGCCTGGTCTCCTCTTGTGAGATAATTACGCGAAGTGAGTTTCAGCAGTAGAACGAGTTTATGCGAAGTATCGAATCCTACTACCAAATTACTTTAATTTCAAATATGCTTTGGGTAACACAAAGAAGAAAGCAAGAACTGTTATTAATTGTAGTAAAGTGAGTATAAGTTGTATATTTGAGATCTTCTTATCATTTTTTGTAAACAGAAACTTTATCAAGGGTCATCTCTACACTGCATGATAAATGAAATAAGTAGCTTAAGTCTAAAAGATTATTTACCATGTACGTCTTGTGCAAACCGTAAAAATGTATAAGATGGATTAAAACATTAAAACAGTCCCAAAGCAAGTTTTCTGGAAGCCTAAAGGATTGCATTTTTCTCAAAAGCTAGAGTTTGAGTCTCGTCCTTGAGTATTGGTGAGGACAAGTTTGATTTAAGTTTGGAAAGTCTCAGCAGAAACTAGAGGTATGTTACCGTCGGGATTTGAGCGCAGCACTCCCCCCACCCCACTCCCCTTTCACGCCCATTGACTCTATCAATTAAACTGTGGAGACCCCTATGACCTACATATTTCACTTTCTCCAGCTGCTAGGCGAGCTCCTATTTCCACATTTATGGACATCGGCATCCAGCTCTACAATGTTTTGTATTTTGTGCTGTCCGATTTGACCATAGAAGAATTGCCATCCGGAATGGATAAAATCCTCTCTTTTCATTGCAATAACTTGTATTTGACATTAGACACATTCATTGACCAGATGGCGTTCCGTCCTTGGTCAAGCCGCGTTGCGTTTAAAAGCTTGTGTTTAAAATTACTGAGACTTGCATATCAATGTTTAGGTAGAAGTTTCTGAACTATCAGAACATAAATATCATCTACGACACCATGCGTCGTGTGGATAAAGCAAGATGATTAGATCTTGGGTTAGAATCCCATGGGTGATATTTTTAATTTTCTTAATGTACTTTTCAGTTTAACATTTGAACTC
>JAAAKL020002356.1:0-26430 GCA_010016065.2 Carybdea cf. marsupialis auct. non (Linnaeus, 1758) | reverse complement strand
TATTGATTCATGAAACCACACCAATATATATAGTTAAAATTCTCTATTACTCTTCCAACAAAATATATGATCAATTTAACTCGGACATCTTACGTTTTTACCACATTTGCTACCTAGTTTAGCTGGACTGCGTTATTTTCAAGCTTACAACATGGAGTATAGTTAGATGTGCTAACAATTCGCAGCTTAGAAGGCCACACATGATAAACATTGAACGTCCATCATAAGACGTCAGAATTGCGCACATGTATGTAAAACTTACCCCCTGAACTTGCACAGTTTGTTTATGAGTACAGAAAGAAGTGCAACTGCAGTAAAGACTAGAGAAATTGTTTCATGAAGGTTAGGCTCTTCTAGATCCGTTATGTTCTGTCTATGTCCATGCATGTTAAAAGGGTTACCTCAGAAAGGACATGGTTCTTTACCATGCATGGTCTGTCATTCATTATGGAGAGGCTAACTACAAATGCAGATGCAAAGATGCTATTTTACATCATCATATACAGTAGTGCTGGATTCATAAAAGACTGTCAAGGATGCCACAAGGCCGTCTCAAAAAGGCACTACTTCTATGCAGAGCTCCCCTTAACCCTTAATCCTTAATGAGTTGATGGCTTTAAGTACCTACACTGAACATGATATGAATGTTAGGGTCACATGATCGCAGAGTGCTCTTTCTTCATTATTGTAAGTGTGGAAGACTTGAAATCAAGAAGGAACCCAAAATGAAATTCTTTAAGGCCTGTATAGAGACAATCCTACTGTATGGATCAGAAACATAGACTTCTCAATGTTGCACATAAAAGCAACTTGGTGGTGCATATACTAAATGCTATGAAAAGCTTTAGATATCTCTTGGAAAAGCCACCCCTACAAACAAATCATTTTAAATATGGATCTGTGCCGTGCAGGACATGTCACCCATCATGATCAGCCCTGAAGGTCAACTTCTATTCTTGTCTCCGGATGCAATGAGAGAAGCTGCCTGTCCATGACTCACATTGAAAGTTATCATTGAAGAAGGGAGTGGCCTAGGAGAAACTGATTTAACAGCTGCAATGAGCAAATTTATCAATGTTTCACCTATCCCTACTAGCAACAGATCACTGTAGAAGACTTGACCAACGTCTTCACCTCTCAGAGCTTTTTAAGACTGTAGTTATAAGGACATATTTGGATTTTATGACTAGGTGCCTTTTTACAAGATATTAGGGATTAATGTGATGTGGACCATTGCTTTCATTGAAACACAACCTCATTGGAGATCACTGACCAATTCTTAAGTATTTGTTGGGCCTTGATAAAGACCCAGTACTGTATGATCTCTGTTTAGGTTTATAGTTTGTGGACTTTTCCCTGTGTTGATCTGTAGATATTAATTTAGCGAAGTGGCTATTTAGTACTTACAAATAAAAAGCACATTTAACTTGTTTAACGTGTCAAAGTAGAGAAAGAGAGCCACTAAATATTGATGTTATGGATGTTTTTCAATGGGTATATTTATACATAGGTCTTATTCAGGCCCCTCATGTTGCTCAATCAAGGACCATGTCTGCTGGGCTGCAGGTTTGTATTCACTCAGGTCTTCCAACACTTTCTTGGTTGCCCATGTGGCGTGGTCCCATTTACCTCTGGTGACCAGATCTCCTTGTATCAGTTATCATCATTCAAGCATTCGAGATAACCAAACCATTAGATCCTATTTCAGTTTAGAGCATCTTTCACACAAATATGTTCCTAAGATGGGTTATGGAAAATGCTATTATTTTGTTGTCAAAATGAGCCATTCTCACTAAACATACACAACAGATAATAGAATTGTCTGTTTGTTTAAGCAGAGTCAGGTCATGTAATGGGTTTGGTGTCACAAGCATAAAAAAGTACTTTTTGCACACAGGAGTTATACTTCGGCCCGTGGCTATGTAAACAGAGGCCTCTGCAGGTCAGCATCAGAGGATCCACTGGAAAACTTACCAGGCTATTTAAAGTCTCACATCGTTATAGGAACCTCTTTCACCTTTACATCACCAAGCTAGTTAACTATGTATACTGACTGCTTCTACTGACTTATTATCTATTTAATATTCCTTGTTCCTTGAGGATTACTTGGAGCTATGGATATGGCAGCATCATGACAATTAAACTATAGCTTTGTTTTGTCCATATTCTTGTGTAAGCCTTTAGCTTCCAGTTTTAATTTCAAATCATAGATATTCTGGAGTAGCTCATTGAGGAACATTGTTATAGTCACAAGACCATCTGCATCCATTAGGTTCCAGAGACATGTCATTATAAATTTACTCAAAAGTGCTTCCCTTAGAATGGTGAAGAGCAAACAGCTGAGAACAGAGCTCTGGTGAACACTTACATTAGTACCAACACAACACTGAGCTTTCCATTAATGCAGACACTCAAGCACCACTGTTATGAGCTATTCCTCTATTCCAAGCACTCTCAAAAACCACCAAAGAACATTTCCAGGCCTGGTCGCCAGGCCTTGTTGAAATGTTATTATGCTCATCATTGGTAACAAGCCAGCCAAAAGTGGTTTGGTTTGTCTGGAGCTGCCCAATCTTGTCCAACCACAATTGGCATCAGAGGCACCTAGGAATGAGGATTTTACTTCCTTCCATGCATGGTTGAAATCAACAGGTTTAGAAAAAGAAAGTGCAGAGTTTCAAATATGGTTTTCAAAATGCTCTTGTGGCCCAGTCTCTTTCAAATCCTAAACTGGCCTCTTTGCAAGAAGTGAGCTAGCTCTTCTAGCATCCATATTTACAGTGAGATCACCTGCAGCAAGCGTATGTTGTGTACTACATTACATTTCAAGTCAGGGTGTCTGACCAGGAATTAATTTTCCTGTGCTTTGCTGTTGTTAGAGACATATTATTAGCTTGCTACCCGACTTCTGAAAGAAGGTGTTAGTCACAGCAAGTTTGGCAGCAATTCAATAATTAAGGATTCTAGTACCTTTTGCATTTCTGTTTTCAAAGCCATATATTAAGTGTTATCAAGTCCAGTTCTGTTCTTGCCATTATGGCCACCTGCTACAGAAAGCATTTTATTTCAAGGGAAAGCAGTAACAGACTAGAAGTTTGTTAAAGAATTCATCCTTCACATCATTCAGCAGTCCAGATTGTGGAGCTTAGCAGGGTATAATATTGATTATTATGTGGCCAACAAGAAATCTTAGTGTTATTTGACAATTTTTAGCATGAAACACTGAAAGAACTTTATTATCCCTTCTCTCTCTTAACTTCTCAGCTATGGGAACACCACCAAAATTTGACTTGTCACCACAGCAGAAGAGGTTTTATCTGTAGTTGTTTTCCTGTCATTTGTTTGGCAGCAGAGACCCTCCACCTAGTTTATTGGACACAACAGAAATTCACATTTCCCCATCCATATGTTCGTATAATTTCTCCCTCTTTCCTCTCATAGTAGCAACATTCTGGTGAAACCTGAATATTAGTTGTCTGCAGGGTTTTGGGGATCAATGATCCAGTGGGGCCCACAAGGCATACCCCTCTGGGAATTAAACCTTCACCACTCTATTTGGCTCTGTTATTAGTATCAACAAACATGGCTTGGTTTGAGCACAATTTCGCATCTGAATGCCCTTCCTAGCACTAACTTGACAATTAGCAGCTGCTAAGATGCTGCAATTCGATATCCAAGTGTACTTCTCTCTTAGCTCTCCCCCATCAAAAGGGGTATGTCTGCATCACAGCAGATATTTGGTTTTCAGACTTACCCTTCACACACTCACTCACTAACCATTTATAGTCTTTGGACACATCAGATGTGTGCTTCCCTAGATGAATTGTGTACCAAAGCTAATGAGTCACATCTACCCAGAGCATCATGTTTTCAGATTCCAGAAACATGGCTGTCACCCCTTCTTCTGCTGGTAGCAACAGTTCTGCCACATGAAGGCTAGGAGCTCAACTTGACTTCAGGTGCAAGATTATGTACATTCCAATTTTATTACATGGAGAGAGCTCATCCTCCAACAATTCACACGGCTATCGCAACCTTGGAACCATCTCAATTCTTTTAAGTACTGAAAACTGTTGATCATAGAAAGTGTTAACACTATGGAAGACTGCTGGATTAAAATAACAGATACAAATTTCATGAAAGCAGATTGACATGTGCTAGTGTTCTAGTGATGAGATAGGATAAGTGGGTAGATTCTTTAAAACTGCCAGTAAAACAAGGGTCAATAGTGTGTAAAATAATGGGGTATGATCATATTATGTACAATGAAAAATTGGTCCCATAGAAAATTTTTTTGTTTTATTCTAAGTTGAGGTAATATGATCATACGCCATTATTTGATATATGTGACATTTTTTCACTTGATAGTGGCATCAGGAAGTGTAGAATTTGTGTGGAACATTTGAAAGCATATCATATACAAGTATAGAGTGGTTATCATATACAGTACTCAGTGCACTACAAGACAAATGTGTATAGAGTGTTGGAGCACATAGCAATAGAATAATGATATTGTAGGTAGATGTGATGTTTAATGATTTTGTTTATATAATCGTCTGTTTCCCAAATATACAGAAATTTATACATTTATATTGATAGTTCTGAGTGGTGCAGGGAAGTGTTGCTATCCTTTTAAAGTCTCTTATCTCTCAAATGAGGTGAGCGGAGCCACTTTAATGGAACTAGTTACTGGAGCATAGAATACTTCAAGACCAGATGCCCTTCCTGACATCACTGATGAACTTTCCTGGGGTTGAACCCTGACCCTCTTGATCAGAAGGCCAGGAACCCATCCACTAGGCCACGGCAGCTACAACTTTAACTTTGAAATATGCAGGTTTCCCTAACCCCCGTTCCAAAGTATTGTTAAGTTTGAAAATGAGCATTTTGGGCACTTGCATGTCAGACCTGCCGCTAAGCAGAGAGGTCTAGAATACAAATGATACCAGGAATGGACACCCCTTTCATGTGTCAAGTGCCTTGTGTGATTTGTTCCATTTTCACCGAAATTTAGTAGAGGTTAACTTCTTTTTGTCCAGGATTGTAGGTAAGACCAAATCATATTTTTGATGACCTGAACATTTAAGAGTACCAGGAAGTCAACGCTAGATTATCTACTCAAGGAGAACATAGAAAGGTTGCTATTTTAAGATGTGGGATAGAGGCAACTGTAGTTTTAGCAACTCAAGTGAATTATTTAAGTTAAACCATCGAGTATATTGTAACTAATGCAAATTAGCGAACTTCCTGGAATTCTGATGTTGTACCAACCAATATCTACGTAACCCAAGTTATGGAACTCTTTGATGAGATTGATGCAGCAAGATGTTTGTTTTGTACTGTTGTTAGTGTATTGAGGAGTAATTTTTGACTTTGTGAGAGAAATATCTTAATTTTCCAACAACATAGACCAAAAGAAATAAGTATTTTTCATGGTAATAATGTATCAGGTGTTACTATTTTGAAGCAATTCGAACATTACTCTTAACATAGTCTTCGTTGACCATATGGCAGGCTTCGTTATCGTACCACCTTTGAAATACCTGTATTGATCAGTTTGGGAGCCTGTATCAATACATGTGTCTTGAAATTGTAGCCATTTGCAGTATATATCTATTTTGTAGATAGAAAAAGAAATTCAAGAGAAATTGGTGGAAATGGAAGGATTGGTGTATGACATCCAAGGAGCTAAAATAGAATGCCAAAGGTTGTCAAGGACTGTTGTGGAGCTAGAGAAGGAAGTAAGCCTACTGAGACAAAAAGTTCAATCACAGGTGTGTACATCTTGCTAAAGTTTAGACTTTTATGTATTTCATCAACATAAGGAGTTGAAAATCATTCTTCCATTATATAAAAGTGGGTTTGTTGAGGTTCATAGATCAGTACAACTGAGATAGTGTTTATAAATTAGAAGGCGACAGGGAAAATAGATGCAATTGATGAATTACCAGATGCAGCAGCAGGTAGATAGATGGATAGATATATTGCATACCTGGTCGTGCGCTTCAGTGATTGCAGGGAACAATTGCTTACTATATGCTAGTTCGCAAAAGCAAACATTGAACCTAATCATTGAAGAGAGCCGGAAATATGAGCAGGGTCGAATTGCTGGTGCCCAGATGAAGAGAGAAGCCCAAAAAACAAGAGCAGACAGCACAGTGGTACTTACAACTACCCATTAGTGCCCTACTTGTGGACGCATCTTCCGTGCTAAGATAGATTTCAACAACGTGTTACAGTCCTTTTGTTTCCTATAATGCCATCTTGAAAAGTTTTTGTCTCCACTCTATACGGATTTCTAAGAGAAAACGTGATAAAGCAAGCTCCCTAGCGAAACATTTGATAATGCTGCCCCACAACCCCTTGTGAAGCGAACACAATGACGTAGGGGTTGTCCAGAAGCTCATTGCCATTTGATCTAAAATGACGGAGCTGTTTATGCAGAACTTTTTGTGTTATTAATGTACGGTTGTAAGATCTATTTTAAACAGTATTTTAAAGTATTGATAAACCTCCTGAAGTTAAAAGAGGTAAGTAGTGAAGATAATATCTACAATATCAACGGAAACATATTACACGCTACCTGTAGCTGCCCATGAACGTCTTTTTGTTACGTATGTTGTATAGCAAAATAGGCTAAATTTTCAATCCTTCCCGTTGCTGTTTCTTCTGAGGTGTGTTTCCTATAGTTTTGTGTTCACTTTCTGTCTGTAAAGCAACTGTTGTCTTGGTTTTATGTGGACTGATTCTAGAACGGCAATGTGAAACGTAGACGTAGCCCTAACTATGATTCGCAAGTTGTAGAGAAATTTTCTGGGTGGACCCTTGACTATGTTTATTTTCCACCGTGGAAGCTTAGTAGGGTTCATTCCGTATCTCTTGTTTAATTGTTTGACAGTGTACCACATACCACATACCTAACTGCATGCCACGTACCTAATCCCATGCCACATACCTAATCCCATGCCACATACCTAACCCCATGCAACATACCTAATCTTATTGCATTCTTTGTATTAACCCGGTCTTGGCTTGTATAAATGTTTCATAGAAAAGGGAAAAGACGAAGTTAGAACAAGAAATCAACGCCATAGAGAAGATGAATGATATCGTGAAAAGCTCTGACAAAGCTTCGATGAGTTCGTCAACTTCGGGAAAGTTAACTGCTACAAGTTTATTGGTGACAGGTACTAATCAAGGTATGTGATTAGGTATTTCACTTGTCAGTTTGAATAGTTCGCCACATAACACGAGCTGCGACTTTTAGTGACACTTCTATGACAGCCACCATGTTGTATTGCAAAGGTATAGGGTTTTACTCTTTGATTTATAAATGTTAGATCCCAGGTTCCTCAGACATCCTGTGGCCTGTTTTGTTGAAGGCTGTAAAAGGGATCACAACTTATCAAAGTCAAGTTGATGAAGGATTTTCAAGTTTAAGCGTCGGTATGCTGTTGAAGACCACACAGATGTATTGATTTTCTTTAAATATAGAAAGCTTTTACTGATAATAACTAACACCATAATGCATGGAAGGGTACCGGTAAAAAGAGGCAGCTAAAGACCTAGAAAAAACTGGCTGCATAAAATCACAGAATGGACAAATCTTTCAGTGGTCGATGCTACAAGGAAAGCAACTCACAAACAGTTGTGGAAACGTACTGTTGAAAATATGGAAGTGCACCTACGGCCGAATGGCTATGGACTAGGATGATGATGAACGCGAATTTATCTTGAAAAGGGCAACATTACTTTCGTGGGATTCAATGTGGGCCAACGTATATACACTACTGCAATCAAAACAGTCATTTTAGATTAGATTTCGCAATGGATGTCGGTACCTTAATTTTGAGAGAACCCACAACTAACACAGATATAACAGATTCGGGACAAACTCGAGTGTTGTAAAACAGGAATATGTTGAAAAGATTTACATCGTAAGGTAGCTAGAATTGTACGAAATGAGGTCAAAATATGTTAATGTAAGTTGCCTTATCTAATCATTTTTTTGATTTGAGGTGCGTGACTCTGGCTGGCAGAGTTTTTTTGGTAAGACTTCCTCCTTTCCCGAGAAGTGGAATTGACAGGACATTGACATCTACGGATCGGGTCATTCCATGAAAAACAAGGTCAAGGTTTTAACCCTACCTCTTAGATTTTCGTCAAATTTTCAACATTAATTCATACCACTGAGACTTGAAAAAATCCAAAATTTTAACTTTTTCCGACCGAAGCTACGGCACTTTCACTAAATGCCCCCAAATCCCTCGGTGGCGGCCATTATGGGTTTGCAGCTGAAAACTCAATCATTTTGCATAGGAATGGGCTTGAAATTTGGCTTATGGCTGCTTTAAAGGGTGTAGAATTCAAACATGAAGTCAAAACGATCATATCAAGTCTCCAACTATAAGATTTTTTTAAAGACTTTTGTGGCAAACAAGATTTTTTTGAAAATCAACATGGTGGACAAAATGGGCTGTAAAAGACGTTGCCCTTCTTAGATGGCAACACAATTTTCTCATGATGTAAGTAGACATGCATGCAAAAACTACTTTTGGTCCTCTGAGGTCTTGAGAAGTTGTGGACACCTAAACATGACCTTTTTTCTCGCGGAAAGTGGCACTGGACGAAATTTGCACTGTTAAGATTTGCTTAATTCTTTGAATTATTGCTTATAAAACATGTCTTAAAGAACTTCTGGTACAGTTAGACAGTGAAGAAAAAGACCAGAACATGGCTTAGTTTTTCCGATGCCAGTAAGATGGTGAAAAGTATTCAGCGTAAAGGCGCATGTTCCTCGAAGACAATGTGTCTTGAACCCCGAGAATGGTGTACTTATGTCGAAGTTGAGAAGATGAAGTCCTTTATTATCATGCCCACTGCACCACAGTAAGTGGTGAGGATAACATAAGTGGTAATGCATCATTGTAAAGCCAGTTTTGCTGTAATTATAGACGCTATGTAGAATTATAAATGTTCATTGTGTTTTCATTTTAGTTGACAGTGTTGTCAACGGGACACATGCCTCTACGGACCAAGATGAACCACACGAGCAAAAAGGAAAGCAGCAAGAACGGCTGACAGGCACAGAAGGATTAAAACCAGCAAGTGGTGTCAAATCGCGTTCTTCGGAATTAAGACAGTGTAGTTATTGTTACCGTAGATTTAAATTGATTCGGCCATATATTGTACATAACAAGCTACATAGCAGTATACGCCCTTTCTCCTGTCCATCTTGTCATGCAGGGTTTAAAGATCTGGTAGCATTTAAAAGACACCTATCTGAACATTCAGCACAAGACCTCCTAGGGTCATTATGAGAACTTATTCTTATCTAATTAATAAACATGTACACAGATTTGTAGTTTTCGGAAAATGTTTGTCATTGTTGTAGTTATACATGTAAACAAGATATTGTAGTTATTGACAATGAGACCGTAAATGATGTATTATTGGGCGGATGATAATATCAGTGGATTTTTTGTAGAATGCTTCAGTAGATAGAGTAGTAACCAAATGCCGAGTGACCACCCTAGTTTCTACAAGCTATCATTAAAGTACCATCGTAGTAAAATTACCAGAACATAAGTAAATATTTAGTTTTCTAGAGTCTTTATGCTGTATAGAATGTTCAGACACTTTAGGGTTATTGTTCGTGGTGAAAATAGATATTGACCTCGATTGCCGAACTGGTATTACGTTGTTTTGTGCAAAGGTCAAGTTGGTTATTTTTCGTGTAAGAGCCCCTCGGATAGAACCCCATCAGTGCCGGAAACAATCATGTTCCGCTTCAGAACATATATATCTTATACATCTTGTGGTTTATAGTGTCTGTTTAGGTACTAATTTAAGTACATTTCACTGATAACATTTTTCATCATCAATAACTGCAAAATTAGGTTCTTGGTGGTTACATTTTGGGATGACCTCCCACTTTGTCGAGTAAATACTGCGCAATTCGGTACAATATTTTGACCGTGACATCATAATTGGTAAAGCTACTGTCTCAGGGCTTTATTACTTTCTCTTACGGGCATATCACATCAATACACAGATATCAGGGTCTACTATAAAATTTTCGTGACACATGAGGTCGCCGTCGAAGAAGCACGGTTAGGCAGACTTTACGATGGGATTTAAATGCAGTTTAACAGGCCAACAGGCATAATTTAAAATGACCACTTTGTACTAGTTTCTATCGACATCATTTTCAGAAATCTTGAAAACAATCTTCATCTTCTTTCGTTTTAATTTTTTTCTTCCCATTCACTCATTTCCTCCTATGTATCGGCTTCCAAAGAGTCGTCGATGTACTCGTCAGTGGTGAAAATCTTGTCATTGACAACCAAATGTTCTAGAAGAAGTGGGAGACTTATGTGTTTTAAGGAAGGGATCGTGAAACCGCGAGGGAGGGTCTTCCCCTTCACAAGTAGCTGTAGTGATGAGCCCTTTTTTCCCTTTACAGCACAACTGATCCTTACGACGTTCATCTTCTAGACTCGTGGTGTACAAGGTCGCTTTTTTAGATGGGGAAAAATTACTGGTTCCCAAATCCTAATTTAAATTTTCAGAACCCTTTGTAAGAGCTACAGTTTAAGACCTACAAATGTTTATCAACTACCTTCCCGTACTATGTGAAACTTGGATACTGTCTACCGATGTACTACCAAAATAGAAAAAAGATTTAAAGCAAATCACCTCTGTGTTGAATTGTGTCTGCGAGAATTGTCAAAGTTATGGACCTTAAGGTTGTTGCTTATTGTGAAGGAATTTATTGCTTTGAAGATCGCAAAATTCCACTTGATAACTATCTGATTGATTTTCGATGAACTTAGTCATTGGGACTGTTAATAGTTCAATACCGCTTTCCAAAGTTTCGAAATAGGAGAATCGATTTGAGACGTCAGCAATGATTACATCAGTGGTTTTTGTGGGAAAGATAAAACTAGGCATGCATACACGAGGTTATTGAAATGTGCAATGTTTCTAAAATATTTAAAATATACTTCAAGTCCTAGGTTGGACCCCAATAGTATATAGAATGGCTTTCTGGATCGTTGCCTTACGTACCGTGCTTCCTTTCATAAAGGATGTGAGACATCTTTTTTTCCATTTTCAATCTAAATTGGGTTCTTCTGATCACTTTTGCAACCACGTTAGCATTATTCTGTAATGTACATCCAAGGTACTTGAAGGCAAATACCGGTGGTAACCGTTGTCCTTAAAGGGGCCTGCGCTCACTTGAAATGTCTCATGTAAGCACATGTACTCCTTCTTTGCCCTTCAGACCTTCATTCCCCTCTTTTATAGTTTTTCTCTCCCCTTCCAATCTCGTCCTCCAGCTTCTTTCCTTCTCGTTACCAAAACACCATAAAGTCGGCAAGCATGATACGATCTCAAGTTTCCTTCTGAAACTCTTTCTTGAGACCATGGTTGTAAATGCAAAGAGGAACAGGCTTCATGCTGATCTTCGGTGAGGTCCTACGCTGACTGTATATGGTTTACTGATTCCCGCAGCACATTTCAAAACTGTCGCACTCAGACGGTCCATGTCTCCTGTATGGTTACACTAATTTTCAAAATCTCCCTGGCTACGTATGTACTAATAACCTCCTTCCTCAGAAATCAATCGTATGCCTTTTAAAGTTATATAAACATCCGGTGTAGAACGTTCTCTTTCATTTGTCTTACCGCAGATGTAGAATCTGCTTTTTTAGTCAACCCCAGCTGCTTATCGCTATTATTGATAAGTTATTATAGTCGATAGTTCATCATTAACTCTCCCATAGAACATCATGCTGTGGCACAAAATCCTTGTACCCAGGTAGTATCCGCTACTTTTATTGCCACCAGAACTCTCTCTCGCCACTCTCATGGTATCTTCTCCTTTTCAGTGATTCTGTTTAAGGCATATGTCAAATCACAAACACCTCCACACCTCCTCTACCTACCTATTCTCAATGTCTTTTACTATACATGGATTAAGTCTGTGTCCATTTGTCCTAGCCTCCTCCTTCGGCAATGGAACCTCTCCGTTTTGCTCTCTTCTTCTCTTTATGAAGTGCGTCGTTCTTCTCCATTTTCTCTTTATCAATATCCTTCATATCCTATTGGCTAGCAGACTTTGCCTTTCTTAACTGTCTCCTTCCATGGTCTGGTTTTTCCTCACGTTTTACCTAATTCCTAATCTTCTCGCTTCTACTTGTCTTTTGCCACTATATCATTGTCATTTGTCCAATCCCAGTTTAGCCCAGAGAAGAATAGAGATTGATGCCAAGCATCACGAGACAAAATAGATGGAAAATTTAAACTATCAGAGAAAGTTGAGGACCTAGAGGAGAGAGTCGAAAGAATGAAGTAGCAATGGGCTGGACACTTAGTAATGATGGACAAAAACAGTTGAACAAGGAAATTTCAAGTGGACACCAAGCTATGACTGGACAAGGGCGTAAGGTGGAAATTGAATTGGAGAGATGACCTTACGAGAACAGTAAAGGTGACATGGTTAAAGTAAGCAGAAGACAGGGAAATGAAAGAGATTGTCTGCCTCCAGTCACACGAGCAACTGCTGCTGACAAAACGACGAAGACGATGGTGCCGATGCTTGTGGTGCTGATGGTACTTATAGTGATTGTAAAAACGACGACGATGATGATATCTTCCATTACCTTTTTTTTATGTCATCATCTTCATGGTGTCTGTTGAAGCCACCCCGAAGCCAGACCCTATCTTTCTCTGAATTCTCTTGAGTTCTTCCCCGAACTGGATGACGAAAACGTGACACAACCGAGAATCCAGACAAAGACCGAGATCACAATACGGAACTAGTTAAAAATACAAATGCCCAGGAATAATTCAACTATCATGGACTGAAGGAACACTAAACACAGAACCTCCAAACCCCCTACTATCACAAAGCCCTTGAGCTCCACCCTAGATAATAATCATTCCAATGTATATTCCATTCGCTTGGATGTAAACTAGATTAAGGCTATTGCCAAGATATTTGGCTTTATTCCCTTTCAATTTTTACCTTGTATGCTATCTACTCTTCTCGTCTCCATAAGATAAACATGTTTTTTCCTTTCAGTCATACTCGCACATTTATTATGTCAATTCTGAACTTCGTTTGTTTTTCCCTCTCTACCACTTCTTCTTCTTCCTCAGAAACGTATCCTCTCTTGATACGGTGTCCACTCCTAATTTTCTCCGAGTGCATAGCAATGTGCTCGCACGGAATTCAGACAGTTGCCGATGCCGGATGCGTTTTCTTCCGCAGCCCTCTGTAGTTGCTTGGGTTTGGGAGTGGCGCCAAGCCATGAAACGCGTGTCCTTCCCATTTCTCAATAGTTCTTGCAAAAGACCCACACAAGTAGCATTAGCAGCCGGTGTTTTAAGTAGAAGTACATCACTTGGCACTACCACGATGTTTAGAAGTTGAAAGAACCAAGCTAAGCCACAATGAGGTGTTCCGTTATGCCATATGTTCAAGTATTGAACTTGTATTACATTCACATATTTTCTTGAAACATTGTTGGTAACACGAGCCCAGTTGCTACAAATGATTTTTATAATGCAAGCAACGTGAAATTTTTCAGGAAACATGTGTATGTGGGATTTGTGAATTGTTTTTATCAACCACGCGTCATTTTAACATGAAAATGCTGTAGCAATAATGAAAGATTTAGCACTCTAATGAACAAAGGGAGAGATGAGAACAGAAGAATTCAGATGATAAACCTGAAATTTAAAAGAGAAATTAAAAAAGGCTAGCCCCAGTAATCGAATATCACATTCAAACAACTTTGATTACAATGGCTATATATGGTAGTCATTATTGCAAAGAAAGACATGCGGGCTGTGTGTGCGATTACTATGTGTTTACACTTCCCAGACAGTAGACCAGATATAGTCAGTTGTAAAGTGCACTTAAAAATACTTTGCGTAGAGAGAGTACTAAGTAAATTTAGTGTGTTTTATTTCAATTTGGACGGTTTGGTTGAACAGATGGTGATCCTTTCATAATAAAGCCATATGGACCAGACCAGATAGTCTCCAAGAGAAGTATCGAGATAGACATCTAAGTCTAGCGATGGAGGGTTGGAATCACATTTTGGGACTAGAGTGAAAGGAGTCTTACTATTGAAGTAAACCAATCCCTAAAGAAACGCACAGTAATAGAATTGGTGCCGGTGGCCGTAGTGCTGATGACATTTTCTACTTTCTTTCCTATTTTTCAAATTTGATTTGATAGTGAAAATTGTGTACTAAACCCCACTCTCATAACAGTGGTAGTATTCTTAGCCAGTTTTATGCAAAGGAGACTGGAGACTTTATCAAATGTGGGCGTTATGGATGCCAATCATAAAGATAAGGTAAAACGACCTGAATTTATGGAATAATGGATTTCACTCAACGCGAGGGTTTTCATGTGTCTCTTACAACGACGCAGTAACATTCTGCGTTACACAGTGCTCATATAAACGTCTTTACATGAACACTCCCTTACTTTTCTTTCAAATAAGGTAACCTTCCCTGACCTTTTTTGACAATTTACAAAACCAGTCACATTGTCAGTGGTAAATCTATGGCAAAGGTAAATAAACTCAAAAAAAAGAGTTACATGCTATACAAACTTATAAACCTTATCATTTTAGTTTCCGCCTCTATTCGTTCATCAGTGATAATATTTCCTACAAAGTAGCAACGTCTTTCACCTTCTGCTCACTTTTCATTTTTGAGCATTCCCTCAGCAAAGAAATACTGATTTCTTCTGTAGCTTTTTTAACGCTAGAGGCAAACTCTTTTTCCAGAAGCAAAGAAGTCTTAGTGAGAAGACGTATATGAGATTATACATCTTCGATCTCAGATCAAATGATTGTTCAAGAAAAAGACTACAACTCACGATATGATAAACATCTACCATCTAGGGCATCAACTGAGTCAAGAAGTGTTATTATATTTAAAATAATGATTACTATTTGATATTGCACTCCCCGTTTTTCCCTTTCTAGCATCTATTTCTGAAGTGTTAAAAAATATTTTGACCTCATCCCTCGACGTAGAGAGTAGTAGAGAATGAAAAAGCAAGGCCCCAGGGCTGTAGAATCAAACAGATACATGAGAAAGTCATAACTGTTCTGAAACTGTGTCCTGAAGAGAGGAAAATGGTATCATTTAATGCTTCTTGTCCCCTTTCATTAACGCTTATGCAAAAAGAAGGGGGGGGGGAGGGGAAAGTTATGAACACCTGGGAAAGAATATTTGATTCGCAAAAGAATGAAATGTCAGGAGACTCGGTGCTGCACACTCATGGCATTTGAAATGTTAATTACTGGTGAGATTATCGACTATTAGTCAGAATATTGATACATTAAACACCTTTCATCTAGAGCAGTAAAGTTATTCATAGGAGAAATGTACAACTGAGACCAGTGGTCAAAATTTGGACAAAGGACAGCATCATTTAAGCCTTAGAAAAAGGCTTCTCCAAAAACTAAATGTCCCGAAGAGTGTGATAATGAAAGTTGTGTTCTTGTGTTATGTCATGACAGCTTTTGTGTTTTCTTTAAAATCTGCATATCTACAGATCAGCCATATTGTGCTTATTTCGAAGTAACATAATGTATCGTTAATCATTGTCAACAAAAGCCTGCAAATAAATGTGGAATCAATTTTCGACAGCTGCACGTCATGAAACAAAAAGAACTGTTACTTAACGACGAAATAATTATCATAGACAAAGACAAAATCCCTCTTAATGTATGAGCTCCTGACCTTACAGATTCCTAGTGTCTTTTTGTAGGACATAGAGGAGAGTAGCTTCTTTGCAGATGAAAAAAATAAAGCGGACTAACAGGTGTAATATGGATTAAAAGTTGTTGCAATGCTTCGAAGACAAGGGTATGTCCTTGGGTTACAGCTGGAAATAGGAAGTACAGCTCTAGCAACGACAAGATCATATCCCATCCATCAAAGAACACCAACTAAAAAGATCTTTCAATAAACAATCTGCAACTTACCATCAAATACACGATGAAGAAGGAGGAACGGTAACAACTATCTTTGCTAAGCGTCTTAACTGGAAATTGGAAGGCAGCATTTCGTTCAACATCCACAGATCAGTATCAGCCCACCCCCCTTCCTCCTATCACCACTCACTTTTGACATGCAAGCAACACAACAATGACCATAAAATCAATTATCCCGAATCGGCACTGCAATCTCTCCAATGTGTAGTCTTTCTCACACTGAAAAAAACAGTGAAACACCGAGCAGGATAACTAATCAATGGTAGTTAGTAGCAATATAATGAAAACCCCTTAATTTTCTACTGTGACCACCGACGTCCCCAAACAAACTGCATGTCATCATAGCTGTGTCGTTATACACCAGTAGCATGACGATTTGATTAGTATCTCTTAAATCGTAGCTGTACCAAAGCCCACAACTCATGTCACGATTGGCTCTTGAAGTAACTTCGTAACTGCTCTGTTTTGGCAATTGTCACTGTCTATTGTGATGAGGTATAGCCTCCAAATGATAAGATAAATGTGAAAGAGAGAAACCGTTTTATAACTAAGGAGATGAAGCAATGAAATGGCATGATATCGGCCCGATCCTCAATTGTAAGAGCTTTAAAATTGATACTTGGAAAGCACAAAAAAATCATCAAAACAAACAAATATAAATAAATTCCAAAACGAGACACAAACAAAATAACAACTGCGCTCTCTAGAGCTCATACCACAATCATACGTTTCTACAAGGAATTTCTTTTGCTCCGTATCGAAGTTATTTAAAAAGAGATTAACACTGTGACACTCACTTTTCAGTCAGCAGCTTTCATAATCGAATTCAGTATGTATTGGGGTCATCAGAGGAGGGCCCTCGCACTGTTTCGGCCCCTTGCCTCCTAACAGCATTCTTGACGCGGGCCACTCCTCAATTGAGCCTCCTAAACACTGGACTGCACTAAAATTAGGAATCCATTATCAACTTTCATCAACTTGATCATGAATTTCCCAGAATCCAAATACGACGCCATTTGCCTATCAGCAGCCACAATAATCAAGGGCAAACGTTTTCAGTTAACATAACTCCTTACAGACATCATCAGTTAAAGAAACTGGTTGGGATATTGACCTTAATAATCCCTGAAAACTCCTTAAGTAGTAAATACAATGAAAGTCAATCATGCTTTGAGTGTTGCGAGTACGGCCGTTAAGCATCGAGGCAGGAATTTGTAACTGTTGTACGGAACAACATCGCCTCGTTCAATAATAGTAAGACATCGACTCAGACTATTCAGACAGTTCCGTTGAAAACCCTCGTGAAAGTACTTTCTTACACCACTTAGTGAAAGTGGTCTTTCACAAATGTTGCAAATAACCACAGCGGAGAGGGGGCTTGGCTGATCAGGGCAAACTCACAAACGGGGTAGCTGTTTGTCGTCTGTGGCGGATCCCAAATGTTCACCAGAGCAAAAATCACGAACTAAAACAAAGACACATGTCAAACTTTTTATCCCTCTCATGACCCGATTGAAGACAGTTGTCAATTATGATGTTTTTACTTCAAGCTCGAGGTCCTGGCCTTGTTTTTGTCATTGTGGCAATCACCTTACGTCTTACTGTCCTGTTCCATAGCAAGGCTTGTGCATCACCTTCAAATGGTGTCAAACTCTTGATTAACATGTTCTTGAACGTGAAAGCAGCAATACATTAAAACAGTTCAATGTACAGCATTAGCAAGCCAATACTCAACCCTATCAAACTAAAGTATGACGATGTTGCATGTACTAACTGGAGGGTCACTATCAAACGACTGCTGTACATGGGACGCTATAAAATGCTAGAATATTAGAGATGCACCTTGCTAGAATTGCCAAGTCATACTATTACAGAAATTTTCTTGCCATGACGTACTTTGCTAGAACCCCTTGATGAGAGTATATACTAGTACCCTAATCCTAACCCTGATTTGATTCTAGGAAAGTACATCTCTAAAATTCTAGCATTTTACGCGTTCCCCAATGTACTGTTTGGAAACACCTGAAGTACGAAATGAGAATCAATCATTACATCCGAAAAGAATCGTTCAGTACTCCGAGTAGCCAACCTTGTTTGCTTATATGCTTTAAATTTCAGGACAAATTTCTTATCTTTGATATCTAGCAAAGTTTGCTTTTTTTCAATATCGTACAGTTCATAATATTTTGTGCTTGTTAACAACTTAATGTCAAAAATGAAGTTGATTTCACCATCAAATTTTAGTTTCTATTACACCTACCGTTTACAAGATATGGGAAATTTCTCAACCACCCTGGCTATTCTTGCTCCCTCCTATTCGAGACTCAGGCTTGACCTACACCCAGTGGAAAATTATGGAAGTCGCTGTATTTTCTACCGCTACCCATGGCTATTGTGCAATAATGTTGTAGCTGAGGTGGAGAATATAGCGTGTCGAAAAGTAGAACTTCCATTTCGAAAGTTTTGAAACTAACCAATCAAATCAGAAGAAAAGGTAAACAATCTTTTTACAAGCTTTATCTCCGCGTACGGTTGGTAAAGCAAAACATTGATCACCGCGAAATCTAACAATTCAAACTTTATTATTCTGGACCACATATCTGCAAGTAAACTGCAATTACAAGTGTTCTTGTTGCTATAACATGGCGTTTATGAAGTCATCTCAGCATCTGTTATGGATAACACATTAACTATAACAAGTAGGCATATAGGAATTATCGGTAGCTTGCAGGCCCTGTGAGACTTTTGAGCTGGTAATATCGTACGATCGATCATAAGGAGAGTTGTAAAAAGGCCTGATGAAATGATGATCAGATTCACCGAGTACAACTGTATTGGTGAGATGATCATGAGATAACTTCTTCTAGACACTTCTATTACATTATCTCCAGCTGTACGCACTCAAATCTATGAAATTCTTCAGCTTACTCTGGATTTCGATAAATGTGTCGTACACAGAGTCCTTATTAAAGCTGTTTCCCGTTTCTTTTCTGTTGTAGTACGTGCCTATATACGATACTGTTACGAAGATGTAAATATTTCTCATCGTGTCAATCGTCCATGTTCAGGCTTTCTACATCCTTTGCCTCTCTCTACCGCTTTCTTTCCGCTCTCGGGCTGATGTCACACAACAGGTACCGGCGAGAAATGTAGTGGTAATCATAGTAGCGGCTACATTTTCTTACCTGGTGAAGATCCAGTATACGAATAACTGAATTTCACAGCAAAGGAATTCCTCTGATATGGAGTCTTCTGTACCTACGACTGATGTCATGCAATGTAAAATATTAAAATTGACCGTCACGTAGCAGATTCGATCACTTCTGCAATAAACAATTACCTTCTTGGATTTTTAAAAATTACTTCACCTGTTCAAGGCCGAAGCATTACTGGGAAAACGGTTACTCTTACCCTCTGGATGACAATCTATTCATGCTTGCTATTTATGCTGTTTATACTGGCTATTCGTGCTTCCAGTCCCCTCTCTGTCCTGTCTCTCAAAACACAGCTTCCCACTTCACCAGAGCAGATGACGGGGCACAGTACCTCCAGGATCGCAACAGGCAAGCTCAGGGTTGGTTCGAACTCACGACTCTCGGACTGCGAGTCTGACACTCCAGCACTATGCTACTACTGTGTTTGAATAATACGGCCAGATCTACGTTTACTAACATCAAAAAATTGTTTTAAACAGGTTTACTTGCCTCTCTAGAATCACACCAGACAATACACACTCTACTAAAGATGTGGAAATCGTAGTATTGGAGCCATTCGAGGAGGTAATAAAGTTAAAGTTATACTTCAAAACCACGGCTGTAAAATAAACTACTCTGACACGTGCAATTCGATTTGGACGAAAAAGTTGGTCATTGGTTCATGTTGATCACTAGTACTCGGGAAAAGAATGCACGTAAATTATCAGTGTTCATAGCTGCAATAGAAAGTAAAAACAACTTCCTGTAGGAAAAAGTTGTTCCCTTTTCTTACACGATATCATTACCATTGAACTATCTTCCTATATCACAAAACCAACAGTGGTATAGGTCTAAGTAAGAATAAACAATTCTGCGGGATTTGTTTTCAAACGACATATGATAGTTTTGTTTACACAAGATAAATGATGTTCGTTTGGTATCGTAAGCAATTATAACACCCCTCCGCCCAAAACTGCATAGATTCAACTCTTTTGAGTTGAACATGTTGCTGACATGAAAATTGTCGACAAGCAACTATTTCAGTACCGTTTGTAAACGAGACGGTAGCACCTACGATATATTTGCAACAGGTTACATCAGTTACTTCGCCACCCACGTTACGAAAGACCTATTTTATGTTTAAATTACTTAATTCTTCATTACTCTGGTTTTTCAATTCACAATGCAGCAAAAATAAAGTTAAAATTGCAACATAAAACGCTTCATACTAACTTCCTTGAAAAACCCGATGGTGTTGAAAGTCAAACAGAAGCTGTAAACTTATTGCTCGTAGTTAGTAGAGACAGAACAGTTGAACCATTTTCAAAAACGCTTACTATGAAAGTAAAGTTTGCCTGGAACACAAAACCTGAATTATTGCAATGAAACGTTGAAATTTATGCACGAAAGTGTGTCTTAAAATTAAATGATCGACAGCAGACTCCACTTTAGTCGGATTCATATAAAATCTTAAAATATTCATCTCATGCTTGAGAAATGTCACTGAACGTTTAATGACGATATTCATGGAGATACACGAAGTCGCATCCTGAACATCACTCAAAATCCAACTTGATTGGAGTCTACTCGACCACCATGAGTGTTATCTAAAAAATAAAAGCTACAGCGTGAAATTAAACCAAACAGACCAACCTGCAACGATCTGTATATCCTTGTCACTATTCAGTGGCGGCTGGTGGTCAAAACGTATGTGTGTGCAGGTGTATAATGCGAGGAACACCGTTGATGAAGGTGGGGAGGTAACGCCCTTCCATATAAACCAATCACACATATTACCTTAAATTTCCATAGCCACCATCTTGCTTTTGTCAACGTCTGCTGTTAATACTTATTTCCACTGAATAAAGTGCAACTTGGCTAAAAATGGCTAGAAATTTCAAGAGCATCAGCTTCCAGTTTTAAAGGATTGTTACTGTTGCTTCATTGCTCCCAATATGCGCTCTTAGCATATAGCACATCTAGGGGGCATATCTGGCACCTCTATGCATGCGATCAAATAGCCAGCAACTATCATGTCTTTCCTCCTTCTCATAACCAATCAAAGCAAGCACCTTTATCTTGGCAATCCATTACTTTCTTCATTTCATGAGGGCAGAAAGGTTATACAGATAGATAATGAAATGTAAAATGACCTTGTTTGGGCCAAATTGGAAACAAGTGTGGGCCACACAATGCCAATGTGCACCAGTCGCCACTGCTATAAACTTACTGAAAATTTTACCTTAGTATCCTCACAGTACTCAAATATAACAGTTTTGCAAGGCGTATACAAAACACACTTTCTCAACAAGTATTACAAAGGAAACGAGAAGTTTCTGGATACGCATATTGGGGACTGGGGGAGATGTGGATGAAATGAGTGACCCTAAACACCCTCGATGCCATTATCATAAAGTTTACGGCTTCACGGAAAGGCTTTTTACACAAACTAAACAACTCATTTATGACAAGATAACCCCCTTAGTAAGGCAACCAAAAGAAGATTTATTGCAATGATGTGATACTTCTGCATGCAAAAAACTTATAAATCCCCGGTACATTTCTGGTCAAAATGATGGCAATCATTCCGCAGCACCATTATACAGACTATAACGCAGCTTTCTAACGCGTTACATTAAAATGCCATTTGCACCTAATACTACCTAGGTAACTGACGGCAGCTCCCGCAAGGATCCGCAACAGCACTCGGTTCATATAAAACCTCACTTCCTTCAGCACAGAAAACTTAGAATAAAAATTTTTTTGGCCATTAACTTTATAAGTCTTAAAAGGAAAAATAAATCCCATTCGTAATTTGTACCTGTTACATTCCTGCTATTTGTACACTCAAATATAGATGAGATAAACATGACCGCCCACCCATAAAACAACTTGCATGTACTACACGATATTCATAAAAGAAACATGGAGACTTATTCAAAATCTTACAACTGATTATAAAAATTGAAAAAAATGTAACTAAAACTACAAAATCAAAGTTTAATGCTTATACAAAAGAAAACCCTCTTTGAATTACAATGCACCAAATTTGCATCATGCGCATGCGCTGTGTAGAGCACGATGTACTACGGTTGCGGATCCTTGCGCTACCCAAAATAACTAAATTTATTTAGTATGCACAACGCAGCCTTCTGAACTTTACAAGCAAGAGAAGGCTCCCACGTAACCACTTCGAAATAGCAACACTAAAACTGGTACAATACAAGCTGTTGAACATATCTGACCCCATACTATAAAAAGCGCTTGTTAATGATAAGCGGGACGAAATTCGATGTCGCTTCTTTATAAGAAGTCAACCACGGTTACGTTCTTAAAACGAGAAGAGGATCCGGTGATGCGGAGCACAAGATAGTAACGACAACTTCTTGACGGTTACATACGGTCAATCCATCTATTACCCTGATTTCGACAAAAAAATCTTAAAAAGACAACCAACACAAAATTTAAAGCCTCGTCGGCTGGCCGTTTTACTATCCCTATCGTCGTCTGCTGGAGAGATGAGAGCCTGTTTTCGTACAGCAGTAACATCTACACGGTCAGTCACATGTTTACTATCTAAGATACTGACACGAGGACAATTTTACATACAATTCACGGGCATCCAAACGAAACGCTTTACAACAATAACATTCGACATACGGGATTAAAGAGTACCGCAAAATCTTTGTCTATAACAAAGTGATGTTTACATACAGTAAATAGTGTTTTTCCTGGCTTAACTGGCAGAAGCCAAGGTCGGCGCGCCCATCTGTCTACCAATTATGTCGTTCGTACAGGGTTGAAACTACCAAAAAGTGTATCCCCCTCCTGGGGCGCCAGATACCCAGTCTTCACGTCTATGCGTCATAACCACACTCTGTCCTTGTTGAGCCGCTAACTGAGCTTGAGTAGGGCAGTGGCCAGGTGGAGGTGGCTAAAATCGAAGGCAAAACGTATCTTAGATGACAGAAGCGATGTGGAAAAACTGGGACCCCTTAGAGGTAAAAACTTAGTCGGTAATAACTTTAGTCAGCATGAACTTTAGTCACTTAGCCATAATTAAGAAACTTTTTAAAGACCAATTTTAAAATTAGCTCTACCTGTAATGGTGAAAACGTAACCTCTATACACAATTACATATTTCTGTATATTTCAATAATGACATTTACTGAAATCTTCATCACTTATATTTTCAAAAACCAAAGGGAAATTTATACAAGTAAAAATAGTAGAAAATGATCCACTTTCTTTTCATAACGGTAACTTTAATCAATACTGAAAGCATGTCTGAACTTGACTCGTATTAAGGAGTTGCACGCGAAGTAGAGACACGATTTATACGATCACCTGCAGGACTGGCAAGGTAAAAAAAATTAGTCGGTTAAAAGTTAGTCGGTAAAAACTTTTGGTCGGTCAAAACCTTAGTCACTTGCAAAAAAATGTGTCACTTATTACCGACTAAGTTTTTACCTCTAAGGTATTTGTTCATTCAAAAGTTCTGGAGGGTTATAGAGCTAAAATTCTTTAGTGAAAAGCACCTTTTTAAAATTCCTACCTCTTAAATAGAGATTAAGCTGTACCTGTATGGTATAGAGGTCGGCAATCTAGGGCCTTTAAAAATATCTGGGCCCCGTAACCTATTAAGAATCTGATCTAGGAAACAATACTTTAATGCGTCGTGATTTTCAAAACGAAACTAAGAAAAGCAATTCCAGCGTCAGTCTCGTAAGTATGACTACTAATCAATCCCTTACATATGCACACAGATGTACAGATACGAAGATGATACGATGTTCAAATTCCCCGAGGGCCCCACAAATAATATCTCAAACAGAGGAGAGGCTCAAAAGGCTGTCAACCAGTGTAAGTTCTATATCAAAACACCGAAAAGAGAGGACTTTGGCATGTAATGAATGTCTATCTATTTATGGGATGCTTATCTTGGGCAATATTGAAAAATATTATCTGATATTACCTTACACAAAGAGGAAATCATACAAATTCAGGAAGGGTGTAACGAAATATTACAAACACCACCTTTCATTTAAATCTCAACTGTAATACTAACATCTTGTTTGCAACAAAATTTTGATTGTCACACGAAAGTGAGCCATTTGCAGTGTGTGTATTTTAGAAATGGGTTCTATATGAAGTAAGGAAGTCATGATTAGGTATGATAGCAAAAAAGCCATCTTCATCTGATAATGGGCTAGCTTTGTGATCGGCCATCATAAGGGCACCAACTTCATTTGGAATGTAAACCGGAAAAAGGCCTAAGTTCCGACTGCGATTTACGCTTGCAAGACCGACCTTAATGTGTCAGTTGGTCCAGCACTTGAACCACGGGCAATATAAAACAAGAGGTATGCGGAGGGGAAGTGTGACGTCACAATTTTGAAAATGTTTGAATTATGGAAAAAATACTCAATTTTCATGTTGCCCTATTAGCAATAACCTCAATGGCTAAAATTGGCAATGTTGCCCTTTCCCAACAACAAGAAATCAACTTTCAAAATTATAAAGCTTTCTAACAAAACTGTGTTATTTGTAGTTGGTTCCTAATGGCAGGAACCAAGGAATATTAACAGAGTTTTGACCAGAGATGTTTTAAATTCAAACGCCTCTAGTTTAACGCTATATACACTACAGGTCTGGTACATTGGGAAACAGCCTATTCCAGGGTTGCCTTTAGATATCTGGAGCCAAATCGTCCTATATCGAAAACATTTGATTTGTGACGTCATCACTTTCCCTTCGCACTCGTTTCAAAAATCTTTATGACAGGCACTACATTCCTGACAGAGCGTTACTTTTCCAGCGTTTGATGTGCCTGCACTACTCATATTTTGTGAAATGTAACTTCTTTCATATTATGTCTCACTCATTACCTACACCTGAATATTTAACTCGATGCTCTTCCTTTAACCGATGTCAAAATAAACGACAGCATAGTCACAAGTGAACTAGCAAAACACCTAAATTAAAAGTCACTTCATTGGTAGATGACCTCAACCAGAGATATAAACACTGCCATGCCGAACATACACCTTGGCCATCAGAGAAACAATTACGGAGTAGATCCCAATGTACGTGCAATACAGAATAATACGCCAGAACGGAAATTACATTTCAGACAACAATTTACTGACTTCTTCAAACGACGAAACGAAACGTTGTCTGAAATATAGTTGTCTTCAGCAGAAGTAATGTACGTGCACATATGAGGAGAAAATATACTATATCGGAAGTTTTGAACTACCGTTTGACAATAAATATACTTTTCTACTTCTTTTAAAAATCTTTTCAAACTTATCATTTCAAATCCCTCTCCTGAAAAACAAATTTACACTGATTGAATACTTTTAAAATGGGTGACTTATGTCCAACGCAAACTGAATTTTAATACTTTGTGAATGTTGTAAACAATATCGTCCTGTAGGCATTGGGGCACTTTCATAGTGAAATACCGGAACAGCTATAGTTTTAAATATTGTTTTCACAAGACGCGCCTTTATACTATGGGGTCTAATCCGACTGCAATAAAAGCTGCACGCCCCTCCCCCCTAATAGATAGCCTCCACTTGACCCATTCAATAACTAAAGTCACTCTCTTCCTATTTCATGGTTACCAAATTGGATGCAACAATACCAATTCTTTCCATATACCACATGAATGTATACAGAGTTCCTGTAGAGTATTCCAGTGTGAGCATAGTCAAGTACTAACAAGCATTCACTAGCATGTGTTACTGCGCAAAATCATTTCTTTGGCGGAAGTTGATTAATGTTATGCATAAACAGTTAGAAAGACAGGATATCTTCCTTTTAAAAATACTCCAACAAAGATCCATACAATTTAAGGCAGCTCGTCTGCCTCCTAATAACAACATCATCATCAGCAGCAGTAGCATCATTATGATCACCACCATCATCATCACCATCATCACCATCATAACCATCCTCATGATCATCATAATCATCACCATAACCATCATCATCACCACCATCATGATCATCTTCATCACCATCATCATGATTATCATCATCCTCATTATCATTATCATTATCATCATCAACATCATCATGATCATGATTATCATGATCACCATCATCATGATCACAATCATTATCAACATAATCATGATCATGATCATCACCATCATCATCACCACTATCACCATCACCATCAACATGATCATGATCTT
>JAAAKL020002355.1:0-26433 GCA_010016065.2 Carybdea cf. marsupialis auct. non (Linnaeus, 1758) | reverse complement strand
GTGTTCAATGCGGAAACTAATGGGTGTTCAATGGGGAAACTAATGAGTGTTCAATGCGGAAACTAATGGGTGTTCAATGCGGAAACTAATGGGTGTTCAATGGGGAAACTAATGAGTGTTCAATGCGGAAACTAATGGGTGTTCAACTCCTTCAGAGTGGACATTTTCGGCATCCGGTTATCCTACATCGAAACCTAACTGCATTTGTCCACCAGGAGAATCAGCTATTAGATTCATTTCTACGTAGTTGCATATCGTTAGATAAACTGTTCTAATTTGAATATAGATGAAATCTACTCAAACCGAAGGACTACGACTGACTATTGCATAAAATGTAGATCATGGGAAACGAACAAGGGGTTTTGAGGAGCACAAAATAACACCGATGCCTTTTGTCTAACATTTTTAGAAATGCATCCTATATCAAGTTGGCTGGAAATACTACAACATTCTAGAAGCAGCCAACACTCTCTCCACTCCTTTCTAGCGCATTAGAACCAACTATAAAAAATACAAGCTAAATTTCAAGTTCATCACAGTACCTTATCAATTTTGTTTCCAACAAGCATCTTCACCATCTCCTTTTTTGTTGAATACATTTCACACTCATGCAGCCAGTCTCCGAGTCTATCAAACGTTGAACGGTTTGTGACATCATACACTAGAAAATATTAATAAGTCTTGAAAGAATGTCTTGACATAGAATATCCAAAGGTCATGTTCCTTGAAGGGACGGCACATTATAAATCAAGTGTGGACTCACTAACAGAAAAGTTCAATACACATTATTAAAAAGGTAAACGTAGTCCCATACTCTCCTACAGAGCGTGGGGGTGAGGGGTGGGGGTTGGTATGACTTAGTAGAGAATCACATGACCTCAGTTAGACATAATCAGGAAGAGTGCCCACTTCCATTCCTCGCCGCCTATATTTTCCTCCATGTAGTGCCACATGCCAATTTTCCTACTATGTACGTTGTAGGAGTTTTCCAGATCGAAGTCCGAGGGTGGTTTCGAGCCGTTAAACCCTCTGCTTGCTGAACCTGCTCTATAAGTACTGAGCTAACCACCACCTGACAGTATTGAATTTCTTCAATTTGAGTGTACCAAATCATATTATGAAAGTTCAATCTTCAAAACATACATCAGTTTCCTGAACGTGGTTTTACGGGCTGGCCCTCTATGTTCAGATAAGTTTTCCTCTGATCTCTTTCTTTCCTTGTTAGAGAGGGGTGGGGCGATTCCCTTTTACATGCTAATACACAACATATTGACTATACCAGTGTTCACGTACAATGTATTGATAGGAATGGCGGAAACGTGGTCGTCACGAAATGACAGTGCCAGTTACAGACTTAAAGCAGACAAAGTCACTTTCATAATCTCCGACGGAACAAACATCAAACAAAGAGCCGGGTGTAGCATTAAGCAGATTCGAAAAACGACTTCTTCAGTCCCCTGTTCGCAAAAAGTGACGTATCCCTTACTACCTCATCTTCATTTCTTCGCCAACAAGTTCAATTACCTTTAAATGAGAACCATTGAAAGGATTAACATCTCTACCCAATTGATAAACTAGCACCGTCAAGCATTCCTTATGCTCCCGTCACATTTTCAAACGGTAGTACTTAGTTTCAACCTTTTTGGTCAAACTACTTCTTTGCAGAGTCATTTTAAACAAAATACACACGTTAAAATGAATTTGCTATACCTAGAATGACTCCCTGTGCACCACGATAATAACTAGGTGTCAAAGTACGAAACCTTTCTTGCCCAGCTGTGTCCTACAAAATAAAGTCAAATAGAATGAGTCACTATCAACAAACAACGAAAAAAAGGAATGAAAGACAACTGTGCATGGGTGTTAGCAAGATTTGGCATTTCCCTTCCCTCCCACAACTTGTGAGTAAGGATCATTATTGCTTTACCAGTTTGTCATCTCTCAAACAATTTGACGATGACTTACAAGAACTAAGTAGATTCGATACAGTGTACTTTCCAAACTACGTTATTGAGCAAACACCCTCTTTAGAATGCTCAAGATGTATCACAAACAATCTAAGAATCATCGTCTCTTGGGCATAAGAAGCCCCTACCTCTAACCCCCACTGTATCCTCATAAGTAACACATTCAAATGTCACCGAATTTTGTATCTTCCTTGCAAACCTTCTGTGGGGTACTACATTGCATATGGCACCTTAAAAATAAACCTGTAGTGGTTATAATGGTGCAGAGCTAGAAAAAAAGGTCAAAGAAAGTGAAAAATTTCCTCAACAACAAAGGAGAGGGCAGAAAATAGTGGATGTAACGTGACAACAAGTAAAGACATATTTCAATGACCAGAAGGGGAGAAATAACTAACTACAGAAATGATCAAAAGTATGCAGACTAAAATGGGGCAGAGGGTAACAAAATGGCATTGAGAATTATCAAGATCATTGAGAACACTCATTGCATGGAATGTATGGAACCAGCGGTGAACACTTGGGTGGCAAGCAGTTTGCATAGTCATTAACCAATAATCTCTTTCAAAAGTAAAAAAAGGGGGTCACAACCCCTAAACATTTGCTACAAAGAGCTAAAAAAGGCAAATGTCCATAAGAGTGTTTAATTCAGTATTCAATATCCACAGATATTTCAGAAGTCATTCAATAGCCAAAAATTGCCCCCCCCCCCCTCCTCTCATGATCTTTCATGATCAAGTCCACTCCTGCACGGAAGTAGACAAATAAGAAGAGAGTGAAATGATGAGAACCAAGGAAGTGTATACATGTACAAGTAACAGGTTAAATTTTATTCATCATACAAACTGCAGATCAGAAGAGTACTAATGAAATTCGAAAACATGTCATCAAAGGAATTAAAACCCATGACCCACACATTTGCAGTATGTGTTCTGCTAACTGAGGTGGGTGAACTATGATGATAACATAGGGTGTATGAAAGTTAGCCAGATGGGCTTTGAGAATACTATCTATCAGTAAATCTGAGTTTGTAACCATGAAATACTATGGCTAAATAGATTGATCTTATCTAAACAAGAATAAAAAGTAGTGTTCTCTTCTAGGTTGATGAAGTCAAGATGCAGCACTAGAAATGGTGTCCACTTCCACTTTTGAAAGCAATTAATTGTCATGTAAATTTACATTTCTATATCTACCTGCTTTTGAGGCTAAGATACATTATTCAAGTTGTAAAGATGCCCAGGTGCCCTTCTATGATGAATACCCTAAATTGGATCACCTGGAAATAGATAACTTACATGGTGAGCCTATTCACCACTTGTCACTTGATAGTGTTTAGACAATTGAAGTCAGATTACTCGTATGACTATAGATGGCCTTGATCATGTTCCTGTTAAAGGAACACTTCCCGTAGAAGTTTTGGCGAGTGTCTGTCAATAAGTCTCAAAAATGTCTTTGTAATGTTAGTTTTGACATGAAAGGGGGATTAAACCAGATCATGTTTCGTTTTCTTGTTCTACCTCCATTCAATCGACACAACAAAAACAATTATGGCTAAAACAATACAGTCTGACAACCTACAATAATGTAGACAGTAGGACTGCAGGACAAAAGCCAACAGCGCACTTGAGGGCAAATGCTTTATGTAGGCAGTTGTATACCAGGTAACAGTTAAGAGGAGCAACAACAAGAGCAACAAACTTCACATTGGGATTGCAGGGGATACGTTTAATGACAGATATGTAAACTGCATGAAATCTTTTAACAACTAACGCTATGAAACTGAAACAGAACTTTCAAAGCACATTTGTAACTTGAAGACAAAAGCAATCAATTATCATACAACATACAATGGACAATAGTGAAACATGTGCAACCATATCCTGGTGGCAGGGGACATTGCAACCTTTCCCTTTTCTTACTGAAGGTTGACAAAAGGTTACTTTTGAATAATAGATCTGAACTTGTGTCCAGATGCTGCCATGGAAATTGTTTCATTGTTTGTAATTTGTTGGTGTAACATCTGTGATGCATATCTGTGATGCACAGCAACTTGTTAGTATTTGCCTGACGATCATAAGAACATGAAACACAGAGTAGCAAATATATCTTAGCTGGCCAGTAACCTTAATAGACATACCCATATGGCCAACTTTGCTTTGTTTCCCTCTACACTCAAAGTTTTCACCTTGAAATCTACACCTATGTAACAAAAGAGTAAAGTATAACAGAGTAAAGTCATGTCAAACCATCATAACATAATCTTTCCACCCCCACAGCCTGCCATCCCCAACTCACAAACACAATACACCACAGGAGCCTCAACTTAATCAACCGTGACCATGATAGATGCTTCTGGCACAGCTCCCAGAGGAAGACCAAAGAAGAAGTGGCAGAGAGTGATAGAAGAGAACTTATGCAAGTGGGGGATGTTGAGAACAGACCTTCTCAAGAGAGAAGACTAGTGGACACAATTTTGACATAGGTGAGAAACCCTATTGAACCTGTGGAGTAACTTGCAGAACAATCAATGTAAAACCAGAGAATGATGCTGCTGATGATACATGAAACATAACTGCATACTGGATACTTCCTTGACAAAGGCAATTTTGTCCACAATCATTTATTTTAATATACCAGTAATTGCAAAATGCTAGAAACTCAACCATCATCCAATATTTGTCATGGTTTACAAGAGACTCAATATGATGAAAGATCAGATCTGTTTACAAATTCTTTATCAACTATGTATGTTAGTAACAACAGTTGTGTATGCTGACATTATCCCAGTTTACGAAAGCATTGCCAGATCTAATTCCTTGTCCACATATTGGACTTACAATGCAATAGTATGGGTCTAAATAAACAAGAATCATCCCCAGATCATATAATTCCTTTACCTGCATTTGCCATAAACCTTCTTATTAAACAGATACCATATCACGGAGCACTACTTACTTTAAGACAAATACACAAGTTCTAAGCCACAAAATTTAAGCATTAAAAGATAATAAATAATTCAAATTGACCTCTTCATATGGATCATTCAACTAAATGCAGTTTACTCTTCATCAAAATGATTCCACAGATCAAGAAATTACAGAAAATCCCAAACCCTTCTAGTAATTCTCATAACATTTTTTTCATTTTCATGATTTGACACTTTCTATGAAAAGTTCATACCCAGTCAATGACGACAAAAAGCACTGAATCATTTGTAAGAAATTACCTATTGTTGCTCCAATATCTGGATCAAAAGTATCATCTGTAAATCTGAGCAGCAAGCTATACAAACGAAAAGATCAGAAAAATGTCACAAAAATCTGTCAATTATGCCCATGGCAAATATATGTACAAATATACAATTTCAATGACATTTTAATATTACCATTTTTAAAATGACTTTACATAGCTCAATATAAAATCCTACTTAAATATAAAATTTCAAAATATGAAATAATACTCAAAGGAAAAGTAATAACAGGAAGTTTTTGAAAAAGATAATATTGAAACGTCAAAGATATTGTGCATCTTAATGAGTATTATATATGTATGTATATATATGTAGAACTCAATAAACATGAAATGCATACTGTGCTGGTGAGGATTGAACCCTGAAAACAAAGACTTGACCACTGCACTAAATAGTGCAATGGTCAAGTTGACAATCTGGGAAGTCAATCCAAAATTGTCACCACCAGCAGCAACCTAAATTTTTCATTTTGCTATCAGCTTTATCAGTGCCCTTTTCCATAGATAAGTAATCATGCAGACACACTAGCAATCATGAAATACATAGTAAAGAACTCAATAAACATAAAATGCATATGGTGCTGGCAGGGATTGAACCCAGGATCTCCACACCAAAAATAGTGGAATAGTAAAGTCAACAATCCAGAAATGTATATATATACATAGATATAGATACATGTATGCATACAAATAATGTGTACTTCTCCAGTTTTGAAGCATATTTATACATATAGGTGGTGGTAACATCTGTGCAGAATTGACAGATATCTGTAGGAGGGTGGCAGATGAAGAAGGAGGTCCAAGTAACTGAAAGGAACCGATTGAGGTGGTTTGGCCACATGAAGAAAGCTGAAGATGAGAGCACTATAGGGAGAGCCATGGCAATCAAAACTCTAGGAAGGAGACTGGTTGGAAGAGTTGAGAGAGCTAGAAATAGAGGAGGACAAGGTGGAGAAATGAAATGAGTGGAGAAGACTCATTGCCAGTCCAACACCACTGAGAACAAAGGATGTTAGATGAAGAAGAAGTGGTGGTAACAGGAGTCTGGCAAAGATACAATTTCAACTATAAAACAAGACATTTTACAAACTAGCTTTGAAGCTTTATTACTCTTTATCAGAAATTGTTTAAAGGCTTGTAAAGGAAATGCATGTATAGTAGTCCTGTGGACAACTTAACGTCCATTGTATTTTTCACAGCTACTCCACTACAGTGTCACGAAAACTGCAAACCTACTGACTGCTGGTGCACCCCCAATATACTTTTAATGACCTTGTATTGTTGTGCACATTGCTTTTATAATCATAAACACAACAGTTATTGACAAATATCTACAAAAATCTACAATCCACAACAAAGGTAATGAATGTATATACATATGTTGATGACAATAACAACTAACAATTGCTTATCACTGCAAATAATAGAGCAGTACAAATTATTAATCAAGTTACAAAACTATCTATAATATTGGGGTGTAATGAGTAGGGGCAGGAAGGCAGGGAGCAGGCCTCACCAAACGTCAGAACAGGTGTGAATTTTTCAGTTTTATCAAAATTTATAAAAAAACATATTTGAACAGTTCCCCTTAACTTTGTTAAACTGAGCTTGCTTCCCTTTCCAACCAGTTACTGTGAGATACACATTTTCGCACAAGAAGTACATTTCCAATAAATAGTGTTCCTACCACCCAAAAAAGTGTGTTGTTGATCTGATATTGCTTTGGCACAGCTGAATATTTGATTGACCCTTGTAAAATGCTTACCAGAGGTTGGTATTGGAAATACATCCATGGCGCAACTCATTACCATCATTCACTGATTCCTTTGAATTGGTAACATGGACAAAGTGTTGAAGTCTATTTGTATTACATTTTTGTTTGAGCCTTGTGAACTTTGATCTGCCAGACAAGGGTGACAGTTAATACAGGCAAGAATGGATGCAAGAAAGAAGCAACATTCACAGAAAAATCTTCCTTCTGCATCTACAAAAAATAAGAACTGACAATGCCTTTGGAGGAATAAATGCATTTTGTGCCAGATGATGGACTGTTTCTGGCACCATACTGCAGTCCATTGTGAACAACCATTCCAATCTCTTAAAACTGTGGGAGTGGTCTCCATCTGTCTGCAAAGACACAATTCTGAAAGCCTGAGTGAATGGTGTGCAAAGAATTATGAAGAAGTCTTCGTTCTTCTTCAGTTGTCTACTGGGCATCACCCTTCTTCAACAAACAGCCTGCAGCAAACAAGTATCTCAGTGGCAGAAGGACAAGCCATTGTGAAAAAAGTTGTCAAAATGTTGAGGAATGACGAATGACAAACCAGTCGACATTTTCTGGTTGTCAACCACACAGCAAGTGACAAGCTACAACAACAAAGACCCAAATCTTCCTCGATGAAGAAAACAAGATTCAGACATACTAAAACTTGCAGGTGGAATCAGCAAAGAGTTCTTTTAAGAAACCTGTGACGGTCAATATAAAGCCATAAATTTCAAAGTATATGGTTATGTTGTAGGTGCTATTGAGAAACGGTTTGATCAACCTGATTTCAAGATGTATACTGTAATATTGACTATCATATTTTCTTTGATGCGTGGGATCAATTCGGAGGGCTTTGATAAACATGTGGACCACATTTGATTGTTTTGATCAGTCTACAGCAGCAGCATGGATCTTGATTTGTTGATAAAAGCTAAAACTCCTTCCAGCTATTGCAAAGGACTATGGATTTGCACCTTCTCCAATCAACATCAATGACATAATGAAAGTTTTGAAGCAGCAAGTTAGCTGCACTAAAAATGAGCTTATTTCTGAAGTTCTTATTCTTGCTAATCTGGCCCTCATTGCTCCTGTCATGAAGGTGGAAAGTGAAGGAATATTTTCAGCACTGCGACTAATAAAACTTAACTATAATCCACAATGGTAGAAGACAGGTTAAATAATCTCATGATTCTTCATGTCCATAAAAACTGAAAGGACAGTATTGACCTCATCAAATCTGCAAACCATTTTGTCATGAACGGAGAAAAAGCCAATCGGAAAAAAACTGTCCAGGACGTTTACCAGCTTAGACCTTGCAGGATCTCATACAAAACTCAAATAATATAAATATGTACTTGGTGCCAAAATGTAAGTAAGATCTGACTGCTTTGCCAAGAGGGGCAAATAGTATAAAGTGTATGTGTTTTTTTATTTTGCTGAAAATTTTCCATGTTAGTTAATGATAGAAAATTTTAGTGTAAGTTACTGAGACTTATTTTCCCTAACCTTACATCAGTCTTTCCGAGGTTCAAATATTTTTTGGCGCCCCCTCCCCCATATTTTTCTCTTGTTACGGCCCTGAGCTGAATAATAAGCCGATTTCATCATCAACTTCTCTGGGTGTGCATCTCCTACATGACTTACCCTAGCACTGAACATTTATGAACTCTTGTAAAACGGCGTATAGCACTGATGTTGACTGCAAAAAGTACACGTCTACTTCGGGCAACGCTTGTTTAACAACTACTCGCATACAAATAACAGTTTCTCCAAATATCTATTCTTAAACATGCAAGGTTTCTGTTCGTGACTGAGATCAGAGACCCCAATAACATCGATGAAGTATTGGCTTCCAAACACTCACCTTGACTTCCCCACGCCACTTTCACCGATGATAAGAAGCTTTAGAGTGGTTATGATATCCTGGTCCATAATCCCGGCTTTCACAATTCACGAAATACCTGTGGCGTGGACTCCCGATCTCGCCAAAGATCGCGGTGCGGAACAGAAACTTAAGATAAATCGAAGTGTACTTCTCAGCTTCCCATCTTAAAAAAATTAAACCCAAGTTCAACACTATGGAGTCCTTTACTGCCTCTCATGAAACTATAATCGACTTGATCACAAATCTAATGTAGGGTATTGACTCACAAGTTGCGCCAGTGACGTGCGCAGCAGAATCCAGTGGATGACAAACCGACTGTCAGCCTCTAAAATAGATCAGTAAATTTCAAAGGTTGAAGTATCCACACCAATATGATAGTGATATTACACACAATATCTGTTTTAATAATCTTTCAGTGAGTGGTAAACGAAATAAACAAGAGCAAGTAAATACGATTGTTCGAGATCCAAAGAGTGCACGGCAAAATGGTAGACGTGACAAATATTTGCAAACGAGGCTGAAAAATTTCGTCATATAAATAACAATAGTCGGTAACAAGCTTGGACTCATTGGTAACGGCCGCGCCCAAAACTTTCAACTTACTTCAACTGGCAAATCATTTATGTTAAAATTTGTGACACAAGATAGAATGCAAAGGATAGCCAATCCCCCATACAACTTATGGAATGTGGTAGGGATTATCATTGAATTTCACATGCTATATTTTGGACATATTGAGTGACGTGACGGGGTTGGGCTTTTATAGATAATAAACTCTTAGAGTTCTCTTGTTGGATAGTATTTTTATGCAAACAGCAACAGTTCTGTTCATTAAGTCCAGGTCGTGCCTTCGAAATAAGAAGGTCAAAGAGAATGTAACCTGATAGATGCTTGAAAACATTTGACTATGATGACGTCATACTCTCATAAAAAGAGTCACAAACAACACGAGCTGTCTACAGATCATCATCATTATTGTCTTGCAGCCTAGGCCGAGATAGAATTCACTACGCCTTTCCAGCAAGCCCTATCGGTGATTGCTGGTAGAAGGTCTTCCTAGGATAAAACACCTAAAAACCTGTTATTTGCTTGTGAAATAAATCCTTGCGCTCAATAACACTCAATGACCTAGAAAATTCAGGTTAGGTTAACATTTTGCTAGAAAACTCTATTTTATCAATGTATTTTCAACTTCCGGTTCTTATGTGACATTCTAAGCTACAATTTCAAAACTAACCTTATTTTTCTTTATCGACGAATGTGCAATCATAACCGCTGACAATAGTATCCTCAGCTGAATAAGCGTTCTAAGCTGTTACTATCTCTTACATAATCTATACTCCCCGTGATGTATCGATACTGTCCGGAGAGCACAAACGTTCTAAGAGAACTGTATATTTTCTGATTATGGACATATAAATGAATAATCTTCTGAATAATCAGCTACGATGATTTTAAAGTCACCAATTCATCCTCGATTTGATCTAACTTTGTCTATCTAAATTTCTCTCTACCTTCTTTACTGAGACTACACCCTACCTACTTCAAAGTACTCCCTACTCACCTAAAGGTTGCTAGCCCAATAGATAAACCTGCTAACATTATCTACTACAATTCACTCTCCTAACTACTACAACAATCATCTATCTACCACTATCCCCTACTTATCCATGCCCAAAGCTATCCTCATACAACTGTCCTGCCTACATTTTAACTTAATTAATTTAGCCTTTCATCTTTATAGGGGCCTTCTTTGAAATAACCAACCTTTATACGACTTGCCCATACATACATACCTACTAGACTCTCACTAGTTACTATCACTACCTATCACCCGCCATTCCAATATCAACCACTATTTCAATTACTGTCTACATCATATATTTTCGCTTATTTGAATTCTATCTGACTAATTCGAATAATGCATTGAGGACCATGTGACACAGCTTTTTCACATTTTGGCACAATAACGAGTGTCAATGTTGGGTTAAAAAATTCACAGATTTGGAAATCGATGTTAATTTAATAATTTTTAAGCGCGTCCTTGCAGACATTGGCGATGGATTTGGCCTACAAATTCTCCCAAAGATACGATTGAAGAACTCTTAAGGGTGAACAAACTTCAAAAGGACTGTATATAATATGCTATGCATTATGAAGAGCATGCTAACTTCACCAACTTCACCAAATCGGCACCTTTATCTAACATGCACAAAAAAATTGCCAAAGGAAAAATCTATGGACATGAAAATTTGACTATATGGTAAGAAAAATAAAAAAGTGAAGAAAAAACGCCTAAAATATATACTAAACCTTCCTATTATCCTAAAGACGTAAGAAGTCTGTTTTGTCAATAACATGTCTCACGGAGGAGAAATAAGTCTATATATTATGTATTGAAAGCTGAAACTTTGTACTCCGAGTAAACTATTGAGCATAATTCTAAATAAAATCAATGTATCACTGAAAGGCGGTTAAACTCCCATCAATACATATATCTGAAAGCAGTCTTCAGTGAGAAATTAAAGATAGGCCTGCTCAAATTTATGAATATTTCAAGAAATATAGAAAAAATATACACAACATTGAGAAACAACTCAAGTACATAATAACTATGTTCTATTGATCAGCCAGAGTATTGTTCAATAGTGGCCAATGAATGTATATTAGCCTTAGTCCCACGGGACATCTCTCTGTATCCCATTTCAAAATGGGCAATTTATACTATGATATTTAGAGAAGTGCATATATTTCAGTTCTTAGAATGAGGCGAATTCATGAGTAAGGAACAAGGTTTCTATCTTATTTTTCAGTTCACAAAACAGTACTCAATGACAAGAAATTAACTGATTTTAAAATTTATTTTTACTATGGAGTCAACTCCAATATTTACTCTAAAAGGTTGTTTTTTAACATGGCAAATGTACCATTCTTAACCAGCGCTGAATTATGAAACAGTGCGACCGCTCTGCACTCCTTACAATATTGCTGATGATAAATATACCAACAATGCTATATTCTCTTTGACAGAGTTTAAAAGCCAAGCAAGCCATTTCCATGCAGCCGAAGCTACGATCTCAATTTAAGTCACATAAATGAAACGACAGCTTGCATTGCGAAACCTAAAAGAGCACAGAGTCCTCACAATTCAAGTCCCAAGATATAACAATAGCATACATCTTTGCTTCGCAAAGCCTAATGTCTTGATAATTACATTCCATGCTGCAACGATTTCATAGCACAGGTTTCTACGGAGCATTTTTTCCCATTAGATTTTAGTATTTGTTTTGCAGGCATTCCTCTCAACCATGGTCGAACAAACATGCTTATCTGCTCTTTAGGGGTCAGGACTTCGAAATCTTGATCGTGAATTTACGTCTTCATTAAAATCATGTTTTCATCCAATAGGAGAAACAAACCAAGTATACACTTTGCACAGCCTTCATTCATAGTATTTCAAACCGCACTGTTGTTATTTGTAGATTGCACTGTAGCTATAGCTGGTTACTTCAGTTTCCTCCTTGCTGTAGTGGTATGTCCATGCTACCACTCCTTGCTGACAAAAATGATTAAATGACATGTTATGCGGGAAACAAAGGTTTACCTTTAAATCATCCAATCAGCATGAATCTCTTTCCCGCCTTGTACTTAGACTTTAAAGTTCACTTCAAGGGACTAGAAACAAGGCGAGAATGGTCTAAATCTGATTGGTTGTGGTTAAACGACAATTGGATGCGATTCATACTAGCTTATTGTTGCTAGAAGACCGGCGAGAACAGGACGTCTTCATCAGTCGTCGAAGAAGCGCTTCTTTAGTGAGGAGATTTCATCCCAATTTATGAGTGTAATACAGAGATAGTAACCAAAGCAAATATACCGTTGATGTTCATAGCTGTTATTTCAATCCACACGAGTAAGGCATCGAGGGATATAAACTTGAGTTACAAGTTCGCAAAGAGCTGCTAATAAAGAGGAAAATCGTCTCCGTTAATCTTCCAGTAGCACTTGTATTGTGTATCCGAACTGTTTTTTGTCTGAACTAAATATCTCACTGTGTTTCGCGGATGAAATAAACTTATATTCTTGAAGATATACCATGGATTGGAGCGCACCTGATTCTACAAAGATGTACAAGTTTGTAAGCAGTCATACAGTGAACATACGTCAGACTCGACTTGGATTCGCATGCCGCAAGGATGGATGAACGATGTTTGCTTCATTTACCGTTTTTTGGACTTAAATAACTTGAAATGTCTTTTATCGTTTACTTATAAGGTGCTTCGACGAGTTTGCCACTTGAAAGTGGAGAAATGATAAACTCTCTGGTTTCATAGGTTTTGTATTATAGTCTGCAAGTTCGTCCAGGTTAATTTTGGAAGTTCCCCTGTAAAGTGAGAGCCTTGTGAAATAGTTGTCATTTTGTTTAGTTTCTGTACCGGGAGTAACCTTGTGTAAGATTATCTCTTGAGCATGCGTACAAGCACCAATTAGGCAGAGATTTTGTAGACTTAGGCTAGGACTAGTATCAATTGTCTGTTCACATTTTCATGGTGCATTTGCAAGCACCCTGTAAATCAGGCTCAATATATGAAGCACCCTTCTCTCAGAGCGAGAGAACACTGTATCGTTTCTTGCGCACTAGAAATATTAAGACGCCTAGGAATATTCTTTTTATTTACCTATTTTCCAAGATTTTTTGGAGCTCAAGTTTTTCAATCTATTTTCATTTGTTTTTCTTCTGCGGCCAGGAAGTGCATAAAAACGTTAATTTTTTAAAAGGATTGAAGTATTTTTCATTCGTAAACAAAAATCGATAAGGAATATCCCTTTTGGTGCAAAAATTCCCTTCTTTTGCGCAGTTCATTATTTTTTACAAATGCGATGGTTAGTATAAATTTCGCTTCCTTTAAGTTATCGTGGTACTTTACATTTTAAGAAATGCCAAGCTATAAATTCGTCAGAAAGGAAAATGCGACAGGTTTATGTAGCGCCACGACAGATTGCGAATGGGTAGGAGTGAGTAGCATACATAGTTGTAGTGACGTATGTACTTTGTTATTATAATTAGTCTCCTGTCCAGTCTCTTATTGTTAAGTCAAGCCTTAATTGATTCTGTAATTGTATTATCGGTTGAGAGTTGTTCAATGTTCAAGTGATATCAGGTCATTAAAATTTCAAGTTCGTAGATAAACACAAGTGTCCTCATCTTGGCTTCTATATCTCCCCAATAATCATGACTACTTCGCTAGCCTTCTCCATGAATTGAATACGGTAATAATTCTAGTTATTCCCTATGAGATAATGTGGTTAACTAAAGTTGAAAATGAACATGATAATAGGCATAAAACGGTAATATGTTAGCAGAATGAACT
Organism: Carybdea cf. marsupialis auct. non (Linnaeus, 1758); assembly: GCA_010016065.2. Lineage (NCBI taxonomy): Eukaryota > Metazoa > Cnidaria > Cubozoa > Carybdeida > Carybdeidae > Carybdea > Carybdea cf. marsupialis auct. non (Linnaeus, 1758). The sequence goes on along the minus strand of JAAAKL020002355.1, from coordinate 12,195 downwards.
TAAGACTTTGAAAAGTTATGGAGGTCACAGCACAACCCTTGGAAGCAGAGAAAAGTTTCTCTTACACGTTCTGTCTGGAAACAAGGCATGCAACCATTACACTGGTTTTCCAAGCGTTACCATTTTGCGTTTGGTATTAGAATTTGTAGATCCTGGTGATTCAGGACGTAATGTTGTAATGTACTACAGCAAAGATGTGAAGTCTAAGGAGAAACCAAAACTGGATTTACTTACTAATCGTGGGAGGAAGAGAGCACTTAGTCCTATTGAATCTTTCCTCTTGACTCTTATTCGACTTAGGAGAAACTTTAGTTTGACTCACTTGTCATATTTGTTTGAGATATGTGAGTCAACAATGAGTAAGACTATCACAACATGGATTAATCTATTACACCTTAAGTTATGGATGTTACCCATAAGGCCAAGTCATGAGCAAATCTTAAAAGTCATTGCCAAGTACAATAAAGGACAAATTTCCTAATGTCCACTGCTTCATCAATTGTGTTGAATTTAAGGTGGAAGTACCTTCATCTTTGATTTCACACAAGCAATTTTATTCGGATTACAAAAGTCACACTACAGTAAAGTGTCTGGTTGGTATAGTTCCTGGTGGTGGTTTCTCATTTATTTCGTCAGTATTTCCAGGCAGTATATCAGATAAAGATATTACAATTAGGAGTGGACTTCTGAACTCAGATCTTCTGAACTCAGATCTTCTGAACTCAGATCTTCTGAACTCAGATCTCTGGGAGAAGTGTGATGGACTCATGTGGGTTTACTATTGAGGAGTACACCCAGAAATTAGGCATAGACTTGATCATACCATCCTTTTTACGGGGTAGAGATCAACTGTCAAACAAAGAAGTAGTTAGATCACAACAAATAGCCAGCGAACGCATCCAAGTGGAAAGAATGATTCAAAGGCTCAAGTGCTATCTTATTTTAACTCAGGTTATTCCTTTATCTATGATAGGCTCCTTAAACCAAGTTATAACTGTCTGTGCTTTGCTCTCCAATTATCAGGAACCCACACTAAGATCTTAACTCACCATTGCTTAAACTTAGATTAAGCAGACAAAAGACAAGTGTTTTCCATTTGAATTGATCAAATCTATACTGCTTTACTCGATTGCCTGCCACTATCCCTATTTCTGACATCTCTGCTGAAACTGTTGTTCGCACTTTCGCCTCTCACTGGATATCATCCTTTGGTACTCCCTCCACTATTACCACTGATAGAGGTTCACAATTCGAATCTGCTCTTTTCCACTCACTCACCAAACTCCTTGTCACTCGTCGCATTCGTACAACTGCTTACCATCCTATCTCTAACAGTCTTGTCGAACGCTTTCACTGACAACTGAAATCTTCATTCAAATCTCAAGCTAATCCTCCTCACTGGACAGACACACTTCCCCTTGTCTTACTGGCAATTCGCTCTACAGTTAAGACTGATCTTGGGTATTGTCCTGCTGAACCTGTTTACAGAACACCACTTCGTTTACCCAAAGAATTTGTTGTTCAAAGCCCAAACACAAATTCCAAAGATCCTACTTCATATATAGACCGTTTACGTCATTTTCTGTCGGAAATTCGTCCTCCTTGCACTCGCCTCAACTGTCGAACTTCACACATCTCTAAAATCAATCTACTTGCACGTATGTCTTTATTCGTGACGATGCTGTCAGGTCACCGTTACAGCCTCCCTATCACGGACCTTATAAAGTAATAAAACGACAAACCAAACATTTTGTTTGGAAATTAACGGCAAGTCAGATGTTATTAGTTTGGACCGCTTAAAGCCTGCTTTCGTCAACCTATCTGATTATTCGCCTAACTCAACTTGCACGCGAACAGAAGCAGCATCAAATACCACCACGGACATTCGTAAGACCAGGTCAGGAGGACACGTTCACTTCCCGGACAGATTTATCTGAACTTTTTATTTGACATATATTTTGGACATTACACACAACAATTTTATCTTAGTACAATATATTTTATCGCTACACTCAACATTACTTCATCACTTAATTATTTCTATCGTCCAATCGTCGCCTCATTCTCTAGCAGGGCGGCCCTGTAGTGATTCAGCCACCCCCTATAGTTACTAGTAGCATCATTACACAGGGTTGTCAAACCGTGGCAACCTTGACGTCATTACAACACAAATGGAGTTCTTTTTTACGTCATTAAGTCGATCAAAGAATTTTTGTCTGTAAATAAATATTTGATCCTTGTAAACGCTGAATATATACACACTTGCTACGCAACTTCAACAAATGTTGTTGTAGCGATTTTTGTCTTGCGATTTAAGTCATTACATGAAATTAACAATCAAGTCATGATTATAGGAGACAAACACATCCTCCTACCCAGATAAAGTCAGAATTGAGGTCATTTTATTCCAAACTATACACCGCCAAACCAGGACATCAAGTCGATCAGATGGGCTGCCAACCGAATTTTACTAAAAATTCTAGCTAGTCTTAGGCCAAGACCTCCGTGATGTCCTGACTTCAGCACATTTTCATAATAAACTTTCCGATGACACGCGTACTGCCATCCTTATTTTTCTGTTTAAGAAAGATGATCCTGAACTGATTACGAACTGGAAACGCTTATCTTTATAAAATATCGATTACAAAATCTACTTTCAGTTAGATTACGAACTGTCTTACTATCGAAGCACAAACAGTGGGAAAGAGATTTTTATTTGATACATCAAGGAACAAAGAATATCTATTTAAGTTTTATACTGGACTTACTACAGTATCGTTCTTATATCTATGGAAATTTATCTGCCCAGCAGCCATGGAATGAACACTTTGGAAGTTCCCGGGTGAACATAATAAAAAGGCACCAATCAAGAATAACAGACGACTAAGAAAAGGAAAATTAAACCCCATTGATCAGCTGTTGCCTGATGTTATGAGGCTAAGACCAGGCTTACTACATAGGGATTCAGTTAATAGATGATGCCAAGAGCACAAAACAGTTATCGTTAAAAAGGGCACTAAAACGCATGGTTCCAACAGATTTCACATTGTATGAGCAGATTGAAATTGGAGCTGGCTATAACTGAGTCAAGATTGCAATGCCTTAACCAAGGATTAAATTTTGTTTAATGCCAGTCAGAAGATTCCTTGTTTTGCCAAATACGTAGATACAATTGAGGTGTATATTTCAGTTATATCCATACAATTTTGAGTACCAGGTCATTGGAACTGTATCGCCACTACAATGTCATAGCAGTGAGAACTCGTGACCTACTGGTTCCCTATGTTTCCTAGTTAAAGTAAGAGCGTCCCTTCTTTACTAGTTTAGTTTTATGGTGTGTCCCGCGCGTCCTGGACAAAGGAAGAAGTCTTAATCGATAGACTCCAAATCGGTGAAAGAACAGTCTTGATGATCTTCGTTGTATCGCAGTTTCGTTTTCGTTTTTCTTCTATTGATGTATTGTTTGTAAATATAATTTGTATTTGTACCATACTTAGATTATCATCGCTACATTACGCTACGCTATGTTATGCTGAAGTTACGCTGAGTTTGGAGAGAAAATGTTCATAGTTAAGAGTGAATGAACTCTTCGGAGCCGAAACTCCTTCCTAGAAATGCGTATGACTTAAGAGGCAGTCACACGGATCATTTCCGCAATATCTATATATCAAAGTGGCATCTCACCTTAACTACTAAAGTAACACCATGAGCGAAGGGAAAAGACAACAAAACCCTGAGATTCGATAGCACCTTTAATATTGTCAACGTCTGTAGTTTTCCTTCGTTGAAGAGAAGAGTCCACATCAAAATGGCTGTTGATTGCTGTCAGGTTTGCAACTATTCAGTGTAAGGATGTTGATAACTTATTGTAAGTTAATTGTAAAATTCTTATTATGACTCCTTAACGATAAAAGATGCTTGTTTATACAGGTGGTCCCTAGACAGTATTTATGATGTTGGCAACCCTTCATTATTGGAGGCCAAGAATGCAGAGAGGAATTTGAAAACAAATCACAAGAGCTGTACGAAATATCCTGACAAGAATGGAAAGCATGGAATCTACACATTAGACAAGCTGTTTACATGTATTCAGCCTCAAGGCACCAAGGTCTCTTTATAAAACACAGGTCGTGACACGTACCGGTCTAATAGAAACGAGGTCATGGGCGCCATTTTGTATCCTAGAAAAGTTGACCCATCAAAGACAAGCTGCGTGCCGAAGATTGGTATAAATGCATGTATCGTTAAAGATGGTGCTTTTTTACCACAGAACCGGATGGAAGCAATGATATAAACGATTGCTAGTAAGTCTGATAAACTTTGATAGTAAAATAGACGTCCGTAGTGCAGGTCAGAGGTCATAATCTCCATGTTTTATTGAGTCCTCAGTGGAGTCCAGCGTAGGCAACTGCCGTTGGCCTTATTATATCTTGTAAAATTTGGAACCCTGAAGCTTTCAAAGTAAATAAAGTAAAGTTGCAACTTGACAGTATTTATTTCACAGTGACGTACTCAAAAGTTTCGCACTATGGACACGTCATTCTAGTTCCTCCGATTTCGAGAAAGGGATTGTCATGTGTTTGGTCAAGAGATGTTGCTGCCGTGTTCTGTTACAGACTGTCCTGAACCGCAAAATGAAACAGTGGAAGCACAAAATAAAGAAACGGGAGAGATCGCAACAGAGGCGGACCTGAGCAATGAAAATGTAACAGTAGAAGCTTTTCTCTCACCCGAAAAAATAATCGGTTATCCAAAGGTAAGTGAAAATAAAGATCTATTTGTTATTAAGTGGAAAAAGATATTCATTTTAGCACATGTTGTGATCTACCTATCGAGTCAGATATGTTTACAACTTTCTCGCTCATATTCTCGAAGGGTGACTCGATTCTACGCTTTGAATCATGAGCTGAGCCAAGCCTTCGTTTGTTGCCTGTAGTGGCGAAACAACATCCTCTTGTTACACGATAGTAGCCATTACACGACTTGATTACTTACAGATATTTATTTATTAATAAAATACTCTAGAAAGGTTTACTAATCTGTCAGATCCTGAGAGCGATTATACGTGCGATTACTCGGCATTGGAAACAGAATGAAAGGGGCTTGGGGAGCATGACGGGGCCCGCTTGTGCTGCAGGACTGGGACTAGTGAAGAAGAATCTCTTATAAATTGAGAGAACGTTGAGGGTATTCCATCATTCATAAGCCACCTGCTCCAGACCCTCTTGGTGCACCTGTTTAGCATTGTGGTAAGGTGTGAAAACAAGATGCCCATTTCGTATAAAAAGACGCTTTCATCGATGCGAATGTTATAGCTAACAGTACAATCTCTCTCAAGATGGTACGGGATACAAGGTTTCAAATGAATGATAAACGGTTTTCCTTGATGGAGGAGAAAACCAAATGTGTATTTGTTACTCGTCAGCGCCACAAGACTTTAAAACATCAAGGAAGTACATAAAGACGTCGATGGTATACTACTTCCCGCCAAGAGAGGAACAGCTCTAACAACAGATGAATTTGAAAAATTGATATCATGTACAGATCATTTGGCAGAGGTGATGAAAAGTAAAATCCAAGCACATGCGAAACAACAGGCATCAGGAGAGGACGACCAACTGCTAGATGAGCACCAGCAGAGGCAAGAATTAATAAAGGTGTTTCAAGGATTTTCAACGATGCATATTGATACAATAACTGGAGACGCATTTCAACTACTAAATGAAGAAGACGTCGGTACATCGTTGTGGCCAGATTTAATGGATATCCGTTGTTGCATATCAGAGATTATCTGCTGGGAAATCATGGAAAAGTGTATTCTACCAAAAACAGTATAGCATTGACGTTTAAGCTAAAAGAAATTACAATTCTTCTTCACCCAGATCAAAGAGGAAATCGTTTGTAAAAAAAGTGTGTTGGTACAACAGCGGCAACCATCTAACCAGACAGATATTATGATGACCAAGCCAGAGAAAACTACAACTACAAAGAATAAAGTAAAGAGGACGTTTGAGTACCCGTCTCACCCCCAAAAAGAAAAAAGTTGTAAAATGGTAGATATCACAGTGTATAAAATAGAACAAGAATTGCAGACCTGCTTTAATGAGGATCATTTTCTTGATAGTATACAAAGAATTGGTAGTGGAACGAATCAGACACTTGGTAGAATCTCAATGTCCAAGATGTCAAATCGATGCACCCGGACAAAACGCACTTGAGCTTTGTCTGATCACCAGCTGGGATGAAAAGATGGAACGATTTTTCGAGGAAGCCTTTCAAACCATAAATAATGAACTTGTAATTTCTAAATAGTATGATGAAGCGAAGAACTGCACCGCTCCATTAAATACCGAATTTCTTGAAAAGAAACTCAATCAAATGAAACAAGAGGAAACCTATAAGAGACGTCTTTTAGAACTATTATTGTAATGTGTCCTCCTTACTGTTGTTAAAGAAATGTATCTTGATTAAAACTTACAAAAGGGTTGTCGTGTGATGCAACTTTGTTGTGAATCTTTCCATATTCTTCCTGTCAAAGCAAGCATGTTTTCCTATATAGAGTGACGCCCAATCCAGTTGGGGCCAGATTCTTAAAACGCAGAGTACAAGATGGGTCAGATTGTCTCATTGCATGAGCTATGCTTAGAAGTAGAATTGACCTTACCACTGACAGAAGTCACGTTTTATGACAAAAATATACAAAGCGCGCTGAACGTTTTAGACCTGTGTGGAGGTGGAAATCTACCGCAATCTCAATATTGGGGGTCTGTAGAGCAATTACAGTACGCTACCATTGTGGACTGCTTAGCGAAAAGATATCAGATTCCAGACTTTGACTGGGAAAAAGCAATTTGAATGGGGCGGCATGATTGGACCTGGAAACTCTCCACGCCTTCATAGAGTACTTAAGAGGTTGACGCCGGTCAGATTTTACGCATGCAATCATGATGCGTTTGGAGTTCTAGCACGAAAATATGAGAAACGGCCTGGGTATTGCTATTTGTTTTTGGAAACCCTTTGGCAAAACATGTCCTCTTACGCCAGATAAATGGTATCGTCTACTGGTGTATTTAATATTGTAGAGGAAAAATACTATAAAAGACAGAGAGGATGACTCGAATACTATTTATGCCTATCCAAGTGACCAAGAATGGAAGACACGTTTCAGCGATACTACTATGATGTTAAACATGCCTCCAGTTTTAGCAAGGCTTATGTTTTGTACAGAAACGTTAAAAATCATTACCAACGTGCAACACTGAATCAAGTTCAAAGACGGCTATCCAAACTATTACCGCATGCAGTTCATAAACCGTATAGAAGAAACTATCCCGGAAGTCATGTTAGAGTCTTCACCATGGATGCACAATGGCAAGCAGACCTAGTGGATATGATTAGACTTCATCGCTACAACAATGGATATCAAAAACATTCTAACTGTGATTAATGTGTTTTCAAGGCAAGCTTCTGTCGACCACTCAGAAAGAAGACAGGCAGTGCAATAAAATTAGCAAGTCAAGATATAATAGAAACGACAGGACGATCAACTACACGGTTTAGGATATAATGGAAAAACTGCCCTGGAAACAGGGGTCAACATATTGCCGACGTCAGCCAAGGCCAAGTTGTAAAGCAAGCCATGAAACGGCCTACCAAACAAGCTGGACAACAGGTGATAACCGACATGACATCTAGCATCACTGGTCCAAAAATAGCCAAGAAGAATCCCTTCAACTTCCGACACTTCAACTTAGTTTCTCTTAATGTCTTTCGAAATGGAGAACCTATCTACAACAAACCCGTGACAATTTATTACTGGGAAAACAATTTTGTGCTCGGCTATATCAGCTTGTTTTCAGGAACAAATAGACTACACTACAAAGAAGGAATCAATATATCTCGGCAAGATTTTGCTAACTGAAAGAGCCTTTTTGCTGTCGATTTGGATTGCGATGGATGTCATACTTCAATGAAACAATAAGGAAACCTCCGATTATAGCTCAAGTTTGCAGAGGCCTTACCAACCACTGTGAACGTGAATCTATGCAGATAGCGATGCAATGATTGAAAGCGATCAGCACCACAACGTGTTGTTGGATTATGGTAACTATACATGGACTCGCGCCAGTTGCGTACACTGTTATTCCGTTATTTATAGGTGTATTTGCACTTGATCAACTCCCGTCCGCTATAGAGCAATATCCAGGGACGTTCATTTTAAACTCAGACCCTCTGTCACAACCTGACAAACACTGGCTGGCTGGCTATCCATTTTTCTATGAATCGAGATGGAACATTTTTCGACTCTTACGGAAAGGACTCAACCTATTATGGAGAAAAGTTTTTAAAGGACAAATGCATTAGAGTCGAAAGAAGTACACGACAATTACAGAGCCCCCTTAGTATTTGCTGTTGACAGTATTGTATTTTCTTTAGTCATTTCATTTGCAAAGGACTTTCCATGAGTGCTATTATAATGGTTTCTTTCGTCATAGTCAGTTACACAATGATAGGACAGTTCAAGACTTTCTAAAAGAAAGATATCCCAAGTTTCGTCCTTCTGTTAGTCAAATCAATACGTTTATCAGCAGTAACCAGCTTTCAAGATCCATGTATCATGTTTAAAGGTATAAAAGTTAGACATAATAAAGAAATAAAAGATGCAGTTACAGAAATAACAAACGATAATCCTTTTACTTTGTATTCAACAATAGATCGTTAAGAAAACTATATTTACGAGCTTGTGACAATTTTAACCATCGCGGTTTCTTGACAGACGTTCTTTGGCGTGGGGAAGGGAGCTATTATAGAATTCCCCCCTCACTTGCGTTTTTACCCTTTCCTTGCTGTTTGTACACACGAACGCGTTTTAAACTTCCTTTGTTAGAAATGAGATAATCGGGAATATTTAAGCGTGCAAGACCTTTGCTAAACGATTCTACATGTGGAGGGAAATACCAATTTTTCTCCTTTAAAGTGTGTATAATCATGTCCACCATATTTGAATCGAGCACTCGAGTTCCATCATATACAAGTTCTCCTAAATCGTTCCATGCTAAAACGTCTGGGTTTTGCTTCATCTTGTCCAAAAGTAATACTGCTTTCTTGTTTAATGGGGTTAGCGCAGCCCTTTTTATTTCTTCTTCTACTTGACGTGGAATTTTTTTGTCTGTTTCTCCTGTTCCTCCTGCTTTTCTACTTGTTTCTCCTTCTGCAATATGGGTGAGTTCATAGTAACTCGAATAGTCTTCTGCTTTCCTTCGATATCATTTTTGCTATTCAAAAACTTTTGTAGATCCTTTGTATACATTCGTCCTTTGACATAGGATGGTAGCGCTGTGTTGTTCAAAATAGTCTCATCTTCCTTCTTGGTGTTAAGTGATTGCACTCCTTCGGGATGAATATCACGTACACTTTGTTTCGGTTTTCTAGGCAAACCTCTCTTATATGCTTTCAGATACTAGCATCATCCTGTGCATAGTCTTCCGCGTCATGCTCTGCTTATTTTCCACCGAACAGGTTACTTAACAACGATATAGCAATCGGAGTAAGAGTTCCCAAGAATCCTCCTTGTTGTAATACAATCGGACGTTTTCGTTTAAAGGAACTCTTGCATCCGCCAACTCACGCAGTGTTTATTTGTGTTTAGCGAGACGTTTAGTTTTCTCTTTTCCCAGTGTGCTAGGATCAGGACGTTAAGACAACACTCTGATACACATTTAGTCAGTTCAATATTGTCGCTTTTTAAAATAGCTTTGCCAGAGAGAGCAGTGTAATGATTGATCCATTCACCACAGATTTCACGTAGAAATGATAGCACCCTTACACTTACTTATCATTGTTATACCCTCGTAGCCTCTCTACTTTGGTAAGTAGACAACATTTGGTCCAGTTGGAAAAAACACAAGAACGAAGATTAAGTTTATCCGGCGATGATGGAAAAAAATCAATTAACAGATATCCAAAGTTTTGTTTGACGCCATCTTCATATGATTCAAGAAAGTAGAGCGTCTAGCCTGGTAAAAACTGTTTTGCCAATACCATGATTGGGCTTTGACCTATTTTCGCTTTAAAAAGTGTGATATTGGTCGCGATGAGGGCAATAGTTCTTGAGAATTTTCCCTTGAAAAATAGATTCTGTGATAAGAGAATCACCGACGCATTGTTATGTCTCCCACGTGTATAAAAATTTGAAATATGAAGATCGTTATTCGCTTCCACAAACAAATAGTCAATCACAATTAAAGTGGCAGAATTGCTCGCCAGCATAGATTCCATATCACTTGGAATCCCTTGAGTGAAACCGATATTTGAATCAGCCTCCGAAGCTTTAAAAAAAGATCTTCTTCTACCACCCCGTAGAGCCAATAAATATGAGTGACTGGCATGTTACTCGATACTTGATCAGTTCAGTCAAAGAGAAAGTCTGCTTCTTGGTTTAATATTTAACACCTGCCACCCTCCATCAACAATACTCCCTGGTCTGTCGAACAGAGTTTTTTGCAAGTGAGATGTAAGATATGCAAGTCAGTTTTTGTCTTACAAGTCAGAAAGCCTATCTTCAAGGTTAAGGTTTCGGGAATAGAAATCATCTACTAGCCATGAGCTGAGGACTTTCCTTTCTTTACATTTGGTGATGGACTTAGTAGAAAAACATGATGTGTACGATTACTGGGACACATTTTGGCTCAATGAAGACCTGGTTGTGGAAGAATCATGTCAAGAAATCGGTCCAGAGTCATAGAAACCATGGGCATGATACTCTTTTCAAAGTCAGGTTACTGTTGAATAGCATAATACCCAAGTTTGCTTATTATTTGATTAGTGGTAAATAACTTTCCCTCGATGAAATGATAAATGCATTCTTGAAAATTTATAACCTTAAAAAGCCAAACAAACTGGGATCCAGGCCATTTCTTCTCTCACAGGCAAGCAGTGGATAAGCTCTAGACTGCACCCTGTACAGTGGAGCAACAAATTTAAACATATTCTGGTGCAGCCCATGAAATAGTTACTAACCTAATAAAAACATACTTAGGGAAGGGGCATGAATTATAGGACAGCTAGTGTGAACAATGCAACAGATCCTGCTGACAAGGATACTGGCCTTTGTCGTACTGTGAACCCTAATAGGCATGGTATGCCACGGGAACTAAAACCTTACGTATGCCCACTCAAAAAAGGTGATGTTCCTGTATTTATAAGAAAGAGAAAGCTTGTACACGGCATGATACTAAAAGGGTTAAAATGCTTTCCTCATTACATAGTAATAGTTTAAGAAATTTCCAAAAGCCTACATTTGTTGTTAGCTACAATGCACATATGGGGGTCTTGATACCCCAGACCTAAGGATGAAAACATACCTATTTCACCACATATATGGTACGTCAGAATTAAGAATTTACCGCCGTATTTAAAGAGGAGCGTACGACAAATTGATGGTGGAACCTGAGACTGAGGACATCGGGGGATATATATCGTTTCAGCGGCTTCACCCCGAGATGTTCCGGACTCTTCTAGACAACATGGCACCAATAACCACTAAGCAAGACACTGCAATGCGTATGGTGATACCTCCAGAGGTTCGACTGGCGTTGACTCTCCGCTTCCTAGCCACTGGTAAGTAGGCACCTCACTGATTTCGTATTTATTACTTTAAAGTAAATATTTCTGCTTTGACTACGTTTAAATGTAACTGTTGAAAAACCGATAAACAGGTCGCATTGACACGATAATTATACACATTTATTAACCCATTTATAAATTCATTTAAACCATTGTACTTCTCATGTAATACCTATATGAGCCACCAGTTCACCTTTAGGATTGCAGCAAACACTGGTATAATAGTTAAAGAAACTTGTCAAGCTATTTTTGATGTCCTGCAACCGGACTACTGAAAAGTTAGTACACACATGCGCTGACACTGAACAAACCGGTCGTCTTTACTTCGTCTCTTACATTATCTATAAACAAATATACACCTATACAACATATACATATAAAATAAATCTTGAGACACACATATCGGCCCTATATGTTTAGTATTATATATGGTAATTGAAAGAAGAGTGACAATCGCAACTATCTTTTCATGCTTTATCAACAGACACGCGTACATAATAATAATAATAATAATAGATATAATTTCTAGAGCGCTAATTCCATCTAGCTCATTAGCGCTTTACAAGCTTT